>OY755040.1:15397347-15583396 GCA_963576565.1 Aspidapion aeneum
CTTGTACTTTCTTCCATAAAAGCGTCACATTTATGTTTCGACAATCCACCGCGAGATGGCGATGTGACTCTTTTATTTTGTCCAGTTTAGCTTAGGATGCGTTCCTTTACAGTGTCACTTCTGACTTTATAACAGCGTGAATGTGGAGTTTCATCCTGAAAAGAGTCAGATTTCGAGTTGTAAAGGTTTTCGTGTGAACTATTGGTTAAATCTGACCAATATAACAAGTAAAATACTGTTCTTTTTTGTGTTGTGACTGTTTTTTCGAATTGTTCAGTGTACTTAGAGTTAAGGAGGATAAGAAAAAATCTTTTGAATTTATTAGAGAATAATCACATTCCCAGTTGTTATTCAGCATTTTATAACTCGTTGTAAAAATAAACACAAAGTTTCTTCTTTATTTGTTTTCTTTTTTTAGATTATTTACCATCCTGCGTGACATCCTGATTTACAACGTCATGATGCTTTGTTCTAAAAAAAGTGTCACAATATCGGGTTTTTGTCTTTTTTTTACTAAAAAAGACAAAAATCATTTTTTCTGAGAAACGTACTGCACCAATTACATTAAGTTAATAGGTTCCTGTTGATATAATTTTTTTTTTTATTTGTCAAACACACTGTGTTTTTTTTTTATTACAATCTAGTCAGTAAGACTAATTAGCAATTTTGTTTTAACTTAATTTACTAGAAAAGTCAGATTTAAACTTAGGGTTTACTCAACAGTTCTCCCCGCTTTGTTTAGTCTGTAACTCACAATTGTGTTGTGTTTATAGCATTATTTTGTTTTATGTGTAATTCACTTAGTTTACTAGCTCAAACGGCTTCATTCTTTTTAGTCTTCGAACTAGCATAGTATTGTCTAGAAGCTGAATTGCTTCCACATTCACATGCCGATGGAGTCTATCTTCATGGCTTTTTGCGTACTTTTTTATAGTCTCTGCTACAGTTTCGATTTTTAGATCTCGATGAAGGTCACTATTTCGAACGTACCAAGGTGCATTCACAATGTTTCTTAATACTTTATTTTGAAATTTCTGTACAACTAAAATGTTACTCTCTTTAGCACAACCCCATAGTTGAATACCATATGTCCATACTGGTTTCAGTATTTGTCTATAAAGCAGTAACTTATTATGAATTGTTAAATTGGACTTCCTTCCAATTAGCCAGTTCATTTTTCTATACCTTATCTCAAGTTCTTCTTTTTTTTTTCTTAACATGTGCTTTCCAGCGCAATTTGGCATCAAGTGTCATACCTAGATATTTTGCCTGATTCGAATATGGTACTGGAATGTTGTTAATTGTTATTTGTATGTGATTTATATTTTTGTTTGTAAAATCAACATGAATTGATTTGGTTTCATTTAATTTTATTCGCCACTTTGTGGTCCAACTGTGAACTTGGGTGACTGCATCCTGAAGTTTTTCTATGCATTTTTCAATAGATTTTTCTACCGTCAATAAACCAGTATCATCGGCAAATGTTGCTAAGTGACAATTTTCTGGCTTTGGGATATCACAAGTGAATAATAAGTATAGATAAGGGCCTAGTACGCTACCCTGGGGCACGCCTGCTTGAATTTCTCTTAAATTTGAGTATGAGTCTTCCTGTTTTACTCTAAAGTGTCTATCAGATATGTATGATTCCAAAATATCCGAATATTGTTTTGGCAGAAACCGTTTTAGTTTAAAATTAAGGCCTTCATGCCACACTTTGTCAAATGCTTGTGCTACATCTAGAAAAACTGCAGAACAAACTTTTCCCTCTTCTAGTGCTTTTTCTATTATATTAGTAATTCTGTGTACTTGATCTATCGTGGAATGCTTGTCTCGAAAACCAAATTGATGAGATGGAATAATTTCTTGTCTTTCTATGATGGGTTTTATTCTTTTAAGCAATAATTTTTCATAGAGCTTGGATATAATTGGCAGCAAAGATATTGGCCTGTAAGATGACACGTCAGTTGATATAAAATAACATAACTCGTAATTTGTCATGTAAGTGAAAAATGAATCTCTCTAATGAACTAAATTCTTTAACAGCGATTTTCTCAAAACAATGTTTTTTGAGTTGTGACTATTTTTTAGCGGGGGTGCGATTTGTCTTTCCATTGATCTTTGGGCTTGTGTTACCTTATCCACGTTTGGTTTTGTAAGTGTCGAGGTCTGGGATCCGTAGGTGAGTACAAGCCTATGTTTTTTGCCGCTGCATCCCGTTCTTCCAGTATTTTGATCAGTTCTTCCTTCTTATCTGTCATTAGGCGATATCGTCAACATATCTTATATTGGCAATCGCCCATTTTGCGATCAGAGATTTTAACACACGAAAAGGTGATCTCATGCTTTCAGACGTTGATTCTTTACGTCTAATTTGAGTTATCATACCTTTGACGGTGGGAAAGAAGAATTAAAAGAGATTAGTTGGATGACTTGGTCGAGTTAATACCCTGAGAGTTTCTCGTTCTTGTATTGAGACACCGCAGCCTGCATATATGGAAGTTTTCCGAAACATTTATGTATGGCTTCGGTGGTTCAGTGGTAAGAATGTTTGCCTAGATAGCAAGAGACCCGGGTTCGATCCCCGGCCGAAGCAGAAAACTGTTTTCTTATTTTTCTTTCTTTAATTTCACTTGTTGTTTATAATATCTTAGGTGGTTCAAGTATTGTGGACACCTCCGCCCCTATGTTCGCAGGGCCTCGGCATTTTATATAGGCGATTAGGTCTGTGTATCTGTGATCCATTCGGCTATTAATTAAATATGCTTTTACTGCCCATTGCTTAATGCTATCGAAAGCTTTTTCAAAGTCTATAAACTCAATATATAGTGTAATGTTGTATTCGTTGGCTCGTTTTATTAAGATTTTTATAGTTAGTAGGTTCCGAAGCCAACAAGCAGGCTTTGATTGCTATCCGTCAAATTTTGTTGTTAGTCTATCTGTTAATATTTTCGTGAAAAGCTTATAAATTACATGGGTCGATAGTTTTTTAGGTCTACTCTATCGCCTTTCTTGTGTAGAATAATGGTTATGGATTATTTCCAGTTGTTTGGGATTATTTTTTCTTTTAGTATTTTATTCAGGAAAATTTGGAAGGTATTAACTACAGCTTTACCATCCTACTTTAGAATTTCCGCCGGTACTCCGTCTTTTCCAGGTGATTTGTTATATTTAATTTTCTTTAATGCTCTCTTTATTTCCGCGTTGCTTATTTCAGGTTGTAGTTCTTAGTTTATGTTCTTTATTTTTGTTTGGAGTTTCTTCATGGTTTCTTGCAATGGTTCCTTTTTTGTTTGGTATAATTCTGTAGAGAATAGCTATGTGATATTTATAATATCCACTTTAATAATTGTGCTGTTCATATCCGTTATTTTAATTATTTCATATCTACCTAGACTTGGTCTTAGACAATTCATATTTCGATTATTTTCTATACTTTATTTCTTGGCTCTTTCTTTTATCATTTTTCTCATAGTTTTATTTATTTCTGTGTATTCAATCGATGTTCTTTTTCCTCCAGGTTCCGCCTTTTTCCCATCAGTTTATTTATCTGTTCTGATATACAATTTTCTCTCTTTTTATCTTTTTGTACAACACCTTTTCCTACTTTGGTCATAGTTCTTGTCAGTGTATCATTTATTTCATCTATATTTTTATTTTTGCATCTTAAATTTTGGGTTAGCTGTTCGTTTAGCCTTTCTTTGTATATATCTTTATTTTGTGTACGTTTATTCATGTCAAGTTGTTCATTATTATTATTAATTTTTCTTTTTATTTCAAAATTGCTATCAATGCAGATTTTCGTTCTGGCCATCCTGTGATCATCACTACCTGTTATTAAGCTGTTCAGGACTGCATGTCTAACGATGTTTAAAAAAGTAAAAATCTCGAAAAGAAAGTAAAAATTGCATATAAACCTCGTGATTAAATTGTATTTTTATCCCTTGGTATACAAAATTATACTATCAAATTGTTAAAAAATATCGTGGGCGGGTGGTCTGAGACACCCTGTATTTATTTGTTGGTTAACATCACAGCTTTTTTCACTCCTCACAGCAAAGATATCTTATATGTACGAGGAAGTAATTAATATTTTTATATTAGCTACTCTTCCTGGAATGTGGGATCGCACCATCACAATCGGTTCAGCAGGCAAAACCTTCAGTGTTACCGGCTGGAAGTTGGGTTGGGCGTATGGACCCGCAAACCTAATGAAAAATCTGCTAATTGTCCACCAGAATAGTGTTTATACTGGAAATACTCCAATCCAGGTGAGATTTACTCCCACAATAGACATTTTTTTTTCGTTTTTCAAAAAAATTATTGGTTGTCAGTCACAGTGTGTGCAATAGGTATCAATTGGTCTATTTTTTAGGGATTAATTTTTTTATAAGCTAATAAATTTACAAAAAAAAAAAAGATTTTTGTACATATCTAAGGGCCCTTAACAGATACAGAAAATAGTAATTAACTTTTAAAAAATTAATTTTTTTGAAAAAAAATATAGATTTTTGGAGAATAATTTTGAGTATACAGTGAAGTCCGGATATAACGAACCTCAAAAATGAACTAAATACGGTTCGTTATATCCGAGGTTCGTTATAAACAGTAATGAATAAATTTTGTTTATTTTTTTGTGTTTCTTATTTTAATAGTATCCAAGATTAAGAAAACTAAAAATATTACAAAAAATACTGTAAATTTTTATATTTTTAGAAAAAGGCAGAATACATATAAATATGTAAAGTACATAATATGTCTAACGAATACAAAGCCTAAATCTATTTTATAAAATTTGTAAGTTTTATTTGTACATTTCTAGCTTTCAAGGTTACAAAATGTTTTGTTTTCCATTTCACGAATGGTTGAAACATAAACCTTAATGTCTTCAACAGAATTATCTTGAACAAGATCATCATTATCTTCGTCATTATCACTTGAAACCATGTTTGAGGTTACGGAGTCTATAATTTGCTCATCAGTCAACGTTTCTCTTGCTACATGTCATTATCAATAGTCACATAATCGTTAAAATCGAAATCACACATTTTTCTCTTAGCTTGTTCTTCTACTAAATCAAGCATATCATTATCGAATTCATACTCGTGATCATATTCTGGGTCTTGTGCATGTCTTTGCAATCATTGGTTAAGTGGAAGATCATCATCTGAGTCGTATTCACCTTCCTTTCTTAGAAATCCACTATGCTTAAAGCAGTTGGCAATTGTTTCTTGGCTAACTTTTTCCCAAGCCATATGAAGAAAGTGAATATGAATAGTCTAATAGGTCTACAGAAAATGTTTTATTTTTGTCAATTGCGTCTAACATTTTCATAAGAAGAATTTTTCTGTAGTGACATTTTAGGGAATGTTTGTATGCACAAGACATACACCCTTTCGATAGCTTTAGGCACTGGTTAAACTTTTAACGCATTAAGGATAAAAATGGAAAATAACGCGAGAACCATACAAAATGTCGATTGACACCTACCTTGCTATTTCTCGGCGGTACAAATTCCATTCACTGGGCGCCCAGGCTTCTACCAGAGTTCTTGAGTTGATCGAAATCACTGTGAGGAGTTGAGGTAACGGATTGGAATGATTTTAGAATTGATTGGCACTAATTGCAATTGATTGAATTGTAGTTTTTAAAACCGAGTAAAACACGCCGGTTTCAATATGGAGGCTACGATGATCTCTCTCTCATCGTGCCGGTAATTGCGCACTTTCTATCCGCGCACCTTGCGGTGTCACGTGACAACCTGTATGGTTCAGTGCAATGGAATAATTAATATTTTGGAAAATTAACTAAGTATTATTTGTCTTGCACGTACAATGTTATCACTCTTTGATCCATAGGCTGAAGCTTTGAATTTGTGTTTGGTAGCATAAAAATCAACTATATTTGTTTTAATTCAACATCGGGATGTGCAGGACAGTTGTCAATAAGAAGTAGAATTTTTCTTTTCTTCAATTTCAGTTTTTCATCCCATTCACGTAACTCAGTTTTGAAAATTTTCGATGTCATCCAAGTTTTGCTTCTACTACTACACTACCTGTTTCGCAGTAGGGCATTTTCACACTAGACGACACGACACCGATTTTAATGCAATAACACGGGACGAACTATGACGGCATCTCATTCCTTTACATGTTATTTCGTTGTCGCGTCGTTGCCGTATCGTCTAGTATGAAAACGCCCATTGTCTGCTTATATAAAGTTTGTTTAAAAGAAAAATACATATTCTAGATTAGTAAAATTAGGTTCGCTATAAGCGGGATCGTTATAACCAGTAAGACAATAATACATGAGTATTTATGGATGACTTTTCCGAGGGGGATTTCACTGGCCGCAATATATGTACAAATTATGATGAAATAATGCGGCATTATTTCGCATTTTTTCACATTTTTTCGCATTCGCATTTTTTCACATTTTTTCAAATTTTTTCGCATTTTTTCCCATTTTTTCGCATTTTTTACATTTTTTCCCATTTTCTCACATTTTTTCGCATTTTTTCACATTTTTTCGCATTTTTTCTGCATTTTTTCACATTTTTCTGCATTGTTTCTTATTTGTTATAATTTTTTTTCTTATAAATCAAAAATCGTATGATTGCTCTCCCCGAGTTCAAACAAACAAACGGAATTAGTGTTCGGTAAATATTTTAGTAATCACGCATTTTTTTTTGCCCATTTAAATGACAATTAAATTAGCCCTGATTACTGCTGAGTCTTCAACGAGGTCTTCAAGTTATATTTTTCTAAATGCAAAAAATAAGGACGTGTTAAATTCGTTTTTAAAACTGCCATTAATAAAGGGATTAATAAAGAACGCGATTCTTCCGCGAAATCGCTTGTTACCAGGAGGAATTGTAAACTCTTATGTGCTTACATTAAGGTTGATTTTCGTTTATTTACTAAAAATCAGGTATGAAAACTATTTCCATCTTTGTTGCACTTTCGATGTGTATATAGCACCTGCTCTTTCTTTTCCTCAAAAATGGGACTCCTGAGCTGACGCGAACTAAAGTCCGCGTCAGCTAAGAAGTTATATTTTTAAGGCAATAGAAAGAGCTGGCGCTGTACGCAAATTCACATTATGCTGGTTTTACTCCAATAATGTGGGACGACTCTCGACTGACAGACTTTTAAGATTTCAAGGACCAATGACAGACCAACCTCGAACAAAACAAACAGGACAGGGAAAAACAAAGAACAGACTGACCAGCCAAATACTAAAATCAAAACAACCTTCAAAAAAAACGCTTACAAAACAAAGACGTACAAAAAAAATGTACCAAAAAAGTGAGACTGAAACAGAAACTGAAAGTGAAACAGAATACATAAGTGAAAGTGAGATAGAAGCAGAAGATTTTGAGGACATTGATATATCAGACGATTAGGAGTAATGAGTATAAATGTATATTTTCACTTAAGAGTAGACATGCTTTTTTTCCAGTCAGTCACCTTAGCTCCGAAACGTAGAAGCGACGTTGCAAAATGTGGCAAAACGACTCACGTGATATACATACCTTTTTGAGTGAAAAAAACATCAGAATTGGCTGAAATTTGAGTGAAGGGCGCATTTTGTATAAACTAAGCCACGGCTCGGAGCACTTTTCTGATTTTTTGTCAAAAATTCTTTCTAGGCCACCGATTCGAAATATTTATGTCATGAATATTTCGAATCGGTGTCCTTAGAAAGAAGTTTTTACTTATTTGGCAAAAAAAACAAAAAATTGCTCCGAGCCTTGTCTTAGTTTTTACAAAATGTGCCTTCCACTCAAATTTCAGCCAATTCTGATGTTTTTTCACTCAAAAAGGTATGTATATCACGTGAGTCGTTTTGCCGCATTTTGCAACGTCGCTTCTACATTTCGGAGCTAAGGTGACAGACTGGAAAAAAAGCATGTCTACTCTTAAAAAGTTTTATAAACATGATTAATAAAATACCTTTTTAAAAATTAACCTACCGAAAAATTACCCTTTTCTTTTTACCCTTTTTACAACACTGCCCGAATACAATGAACTCAACAATTCTTAATTTTATTATTTAGCATTTTTCCGCAATATTTCGCATTTTTTCACATTTTTTCGCATTTTGTCAAACAATGCGAACATATGTACAAAAAAATGGTTAGTGAAATATATATATATAAACGGGTTCGTTATAAGCGGACTTCACTGTATTTTTTTAAATAATTTTAACACTTGATTATTCCCTTTATTCTAATGCATAATTAGATAAAATTTCGATTGCCTGTTTTAATTTTTAAGGAAGTTAGTTACAAGAAAAAATGTTTAATTTGATACCTTGTATCTAAACAATACAGAGAGGTTTGATGCAAAATGTAATAGGAAGGAATTTTTTTCTTCCTTGACCTTTTCTACCACTTTTTAAAGTTTGGTGCATAGCGGACAAAATTTTCATCTTCATTTGCACGATCCATCATTTTTTTCACAAAATTCCATCCTTAAAATATTTAGCTCAAGAATCAGTTCCTGAGATTTTTTTAACTTGTATGCTGTGTATCCATGTTTTTTTTAAATGTTTTGATTGGTTCTGGGAGGAATACCATCAGGTATCTCTTTAACAATCGCTGAACTTGAACAAGGAGGGAGTACTTCAGCCGCAGCACAAACGGCAGTTTCTCGCTATTGCCTTTGTTCCGACATGGGTCTGATGACCCTGATCCACCTCTTTATTGTCGTTATATTTTCTTCAGAATTTAACGTACCCAAATTTATCAAAATGGTTAATTGCAGTTTTGCAAAACTCTACAAAATAACATGGAGCATTTTAAAAAACTTTTAACTGAAGATAGAGCAGAATTCAAGGAAGACGAAAGAGACAATATCATTAGAACGATGGGATCTCCAGTACCCCTCACAATATCTGAGGTCAAAAACGTGTGCACAACCTTAAAAAGCGGTAAGTCTGCCGGACCCGGAAATACCCCAGCTGAACTTATTAAATATGGCACTGAAGAACTGTTTTGGAGATTACGGAATCTTTTCCAAAAATATTTAAATAGAGCTGCAGTACCAACTGAGTCGAAAACGTCATATATATCTACAATACACAAAAAAGGAAGGAAAGATATATGTGACAATTATAGAGGTATATCTGTAACTAGTGGCAAAATAATAAGAAATAAAGCGGAGAGCGAATATAAAGATATGGAGAAAGAAAGCAGAAGAACAAGCCGGTTTCAGGGCGGGTAGATCGACTTCAGATCATTTCTTTTGTATAACCCAAGTTATTGAAAAGAAAATGGCATACGGACAAGAGCTGCATCTGCTTTACGTAGATTTGCAGAAGGCCTATGATAGTATACCACTAAATCTACTTTGGAAAGCGTTGGAAAAGACAAATGTAAGCGTACAACTAATTAAGGCCATCAAAGAGTTATACCGCAATAGTAAGGCAAAAGTTAAAATAAAAGCAAAACTAACCAAAGGCTTTCAAGTAAATAAAGGTCTTAAACAAGGTATCTCGCCTACGCTCTTCAAGATATATTTGGAACAGGTCCTTAAAGTCTGATAGAGAAAATGCCAAAACATGGGAATTCCGTTGGATGAAACCACCTTGTATACTTTGTTTCGCCGATGATCAGATAGTGGTGACTTAGGATTATGACGACCTCGAATATATGACACGAAAACTAATAGTAGAGTACAATAAGTGGGGACTAGAGGTTAATATCAATAAGACAGAGTATATGTGTATTGGTGGAACGAAACAGGAGCTAATCTTAAATACTGGCCAGCGAATTCAGTCCTGTGATGAGTATAAATACTTAGGTCTAAAAATTACAGCTGACGGAACACTAGACAAAGCTATAAAGATAGAAACGTACAAGGAATAAAAGCAATAACTTTATTAAATGGAATAATTTGGGACCAAAGTATATCAAAACATAACAAAAAGCTTATATATAACACCATTGTAAAAAGTATTATTACATACGGCTCAGAAGTATGGCCAATCAAAGATAGAACAGAAAATGCTTTCCGCTACGGAGATGGACTATTGGAGAAGAGCAGCAGGGAAATCAAAAAGAGAAAGAGTTACAAATCAAAGAATAAGAGAAATTATGACACTGGGTGAACGTACTTTAGTGGATGATATAAGAACAAAACAACTGGTGTGGTACGGACATGTACAAAGAATGGATGATGGAAGACTACCTAAACAAATATTACAATGGAAACCAACTGGCCGAAGAAAACGAGGAAGGCCGAGGAGAAGCTGGAGAGAAGGAATAGACAATGAAATAAGAATAAGAGGCCTAGATGATGAATTATGGGCAAACAGAAACGAGTGGAGATTGGGTATCGGAAGATGTAGAACGTTGTAAAACCGATAAATATATATATACAAAATAACATTTTAACATTTGAACCTTTTCTTCAATTGTAAATTTTAACGCCGGCATAATGCCCGAGAAAGAAATTAGCAAGGTTTATATAAACGCTCGCTTGGCAGATTTAAAGGAAAATACAGTCTCGGTAACGTCACGCGACCTTCTTGGATCTCTCCTGATATCTCTAGTCAGCTCTTGTCTACCTGCCTATAATTTCTCCTCTGGGGTTCCCCTTCTTCTTTAACTTTTAGTTCACGGACCGTCGCATTTTGCTGAGATTGGGGTACACCATTATGTTTCTATTTTTCTCTAAATACCTGCTAAATTAGTTTTTCTCTTTCTAAGCAGAATCTTCATGGTCACTATAGTTATTACTTTAATGGTATAAGGTATTTGACAAGTTGTTCTACATACAGCTAAACTTGTAGGAAGCCTGTGCAATGTCCTTCGAAAAAGAACTGCCCCGTTTGTCTTCACCCGATTGCTACTTTAATTCAATAAGCACCGAACTCGCACCCAAAAGAGACTATATAGCTAAGTTTTTGACAGAAGCCGGCATGAAGCCGATCATTCCCGAAGGAGGCTATTTTATGATCGCTGATTGGACGCCGTTAGGTAAGTCTTTTACTTTACAATTCAAAGCAGTCTTTTTCGGCGAGAAAGCTAGTTTTCGTATTTGAATTTTTTTGTCTACTATATCACAGCATGTTTTGTGATTTTGATTTTAAATCCTTAAAGAAATTTAAAAATAACTTCATAGACATTTGTGATGTGTATTTTATAGTAAAGTTTGGTAGATATTTGGAAAAAAAAAATATTTTAAAACATTATTTTGATGCTCAAAATATGATTATTATGGATGATTCTACCAAAAGTGGGCTATATGGATATCATTTTTGGTCATTGCCTTTAAATAACAGTACAGCACAGTAAATAATTTTGTTTTTTTAAATTTATGTAACTAATTAGGTGTAAGCTAAGAAACATGTATTTTCCCGAATTTTAGGAATTATTGCATAAAAATTCCAGAGGGATGAGTACCAGAGGAATGAGTTTTTTAATGGTTTTCCAATTTAAATCAAAATCTATTTAGACTACTTAACTTAAGTTTTATATAAACAAAGTTCCTATACTTATAATTTTAAAACAATCAACAAAAATATTATACTATTGATATCAGTCGAATATTTACTTACCAGAGGAATGATAATTGAAGCGTTCCTTTTTGATTCCTCTGAAAAAAACTAATTTTCTGCCGAAAATAAAAAGATCTATAACTTAAACCAAACTAAAGTTGTCACCCTCACAGGTAAATTAGATATCCAGGTCCGCCTCTTTCTCTAGAAATTAACCAGTGGTCAGAGTCAGAGTCAGAAAAAGCTTTATTGTCAAAGAAAAAAAATCTTATTGACAAAGCATCAATCTTATAACTAAAACATATTTTGTCCAAAATTATAACTAAGTAAAACTAATAAAAATAAGTTCACATTTTTAAAATACTAGGTAATTTCTAGCAAAAAATAAGTAGGAAATGGGTAGGACCTGCAATTATAAAAAAAAAACAAGCAAAGCAAAACAGATAGGTAAAATAAGAAAGTGCAGAAACATATTTAAAGAAAAGAAACTTCAACCGCTCGTGATATATATCTATTTAAACCTTCAAACTGTGTCCATGAAAATGTAAACGAATTAAAAAAAATAATAATAATAAAAATTTACAGATGTGCATACCTATAGCACAAGAAACACAAAAAGCTAGTGCAGCCCAAATTTAATCATAATTTTATTAGAAAATTGGCTTACTTTGGCGGCTTAAGTTACTATAACTTGCTTCCAGATAATTCAACATCATTACAAAACAAAACCATTAAAAAAAAAATAAAAAAAATGCTACTAAATTTAGCACCGTACACTTTAAGTGAATATAAAAAATCTTTAAAAAGCTAGAAACTGGTTTTAAAGTATTTTTAAACATATTTTTTGTCTGTTTGTTTGTTCATCAGTGAGAAAAAAAAAGGTTTGTCATATACCTAGTGTTTTTCAGTCACCTTAATCACCTATAATTCTTTACAATTGCAAATACTATCATTTTGTGGCAAAGCAAGCAAGCAAGGTATTCACAAATATTGTGTTATTAAAAATGGAGCACGTTTAAAATTTTAAATTTTTTCTGGAGAAAATGTCGGATTTTTAAAAATATAACTGCAAACTTAAGTTTTATCAATTTTTTTGATAAATAGTTAAGACTTGGTTAAATATTATTTATTAGGATATTTTTTTCAATCTGAGTTTTTAATATTTGGTTTGGGACTACACCAGAGGAATGAGGTATTTGCTTTGTAATAAAAAAAATTATAAACTTGCAATTTTTTTATACATTAAACTCAAATGCTCCATAAAGAAAACATTTCGTTTTAAATCTTATAACTAAAACTATGCTTCATTTGCAGCCTGTGTTTGAAAAATTTGCATTCCCACTCCACAGCACCATTTTTGTAGAATCATCCTTATATATTATTATTAAATTAACGTATTAACAGTTATATCAAAACATGAAACATCAAAGATAACTTTTTAACGCGATTTGTTATAATTTTATATTTAACCGTAGTTTTTAATTTTGATCAATTTTTATAAATATAAGTTTTTATAAATATTAATTGTCAAAACCTTGAGCAAAATTCATAGTTTTTTACACGCCTCTGGAATCATTGGACATTTTACGAAAAATAACTTTTATTCGGTATAAGGCTAATTTTTTTTATTTTAGAATCTCAAGTAGACCTTAACTCCGAAAACGACAAATTAAAAGACTACAGGTTTACGAAATGGATGACAAAAAAAGTGGGACTTCAAGGTATTCCTCCAAGTGCGTTTTATGGAGAAGAGCACAAACATTTAGGGGAGAATTTCGTTAGATACTGCTTTTTTAAGGTAGGAATTTAATTGAAACGAGGAAAAATATTTTAAAAAATAAAATAAAAAAATGCCTACTTATTTTTTTTAACACGAGTGGGAATGCGTCTTTTTTGTATTATTATTTTATTATTTTTAACTCTTTTCCTTTTTTCGCGCATTTGTCACGTAACCAAATAAATACTCTGCCAATATATGGGCCCCTAAGCTCACACTAGGTACTATAGTTATAGTGTAGTTATTGATACCACACAAGCCATGTTTTGACTTAAACTCTAATTTTTAAAATATACCCCCACCCTTTTTTTTAAAATAAATTAAAATGTATTTTGTTTAACTGCAGACTCAATTACCTTTCGTTTAATATCACACACGCCATATTTTCACATAAACTCTAATTTTTGAAATCTACCCCCACCCTTTTATTTGGTTTGTGTTAGGTGGATTTTGTTCATTTTTAAATGGGACCATCTCGACCCAAGACCCAGCCTAAGTACCAAATTTCATTAAAATCGGCCAAGCGGTTTTTGAGTTATGCGCGTTGGTCGTTACAGACAGACACACAGACAGACAGACAGACATACAGACAGACGGCGCAACAAAAAAGTTTCAAAATCATCTGAAACGCAAAGATATATAAAAATTTTTGAAATCGGAGCAACTTTTTTTTTCTCGAAAAAATTAGGATCACCATAGCTCACACTACTATAGTATAGTATATGTGTGAGCTAAAAAAACCATTTTAATTGTAAAATAACATGAGAGTTAGAGCTCATCGCACCTACTTTTTTTCCGTGTCTTCGCCTAAAGAATACCTTATTTCGTAAAATTTCGTTAATGGCAGTCACCTATTCCTTCTTTAGTCTTGTTTTAATTTTAAGCATGCCTTATTTTAGCTCACACTACTACTATACTATAGTAGTGTGAGCTATAGCGATCCTAATTTTTTCGAGAAAAAAAAAGTTGCTCCGATTTCAAATTTTTTTATATATCTTTGCGTTTCAGATGACTTTGAAACTTTTTTGTTGCGCCGTCTGTCTGTCTGTCTGTCTGTCTGTCTGTCTGTCTGTATGTCTGTCTGTCTGTCTGTCTGTCTGTGTGTCTGTATGTCTGTCTGTAACGACCAACGCGCATAACTCAAAAACGGCTTGCCCGATTTTAATGAAATTTGGTACCCAGGCTGGGTTTTGGGTCGAGATGGTCCCATTTAAAAATGAACAAAATCCACCGAACACAAGCCAAATAAAAGGGTGGGGGTAGATTTCAAAAATTAGAGTTTATGTAAAAATATAGCGTGTGCGATATCAAACGAAAGGTAATTGAGTGTGGAGTTAAACAAAATACATTTTAGTTTATTTAAAAAAAAAGGGTGGGGGTAAATTTCAAAAATTAGTGTTTAAGTGGAAATATGGCGTGTGTGATATCAAACGAAAGGTAATTGAGTCTGGAGTTAAACAAAATACATTTTAGTTTTTAAAAAAAGGGTGGGGGTAGATTTGAAAAATTAGAGTTTAAGTCAAAACATGGCTTGTGTGGTATCAAACGAAAGGTAATTGAGTCTGGAGTTCAATAAAATATACTTCAGTTTTTAGTTATATTAGCTTTCAAGTAGATACACTAAAACTATAGTATCCAGTGTGAGCTTAGGTGCCCATAGATTGGCAGAGTATTTTAATTTGTTGCAACGACCAAAAATCTCCTCTCCTTTGATAAGACGCGACCACCTTGTGACCCAATCAGGCAACGCCGCTGTTTCAACCAACCAAATTTTTAAACTATGGAAAAACAACAACACCCAGTACTTCCCAAAATAATTTTGTCAAAAACCATCAATTTTTCTGTGTCATTAAAATTAAAAATTTATTTAAAAAAATTCAAGTTCTTGAATTATTGGAACAATATTTAGAAGATGATAAAATCGAGATGGTGATACTTGATTTTGTGGAATTTGGGTATCCTCGTCGGTAAAACTAAAGCACTAAAAATTATAATGAAATTAGGGTAAAGTTTAAAGGCAGAAAGGAAAATCGTCTTGTTACATCATGCATTACACTGGTCAGTCCTATCCTACCCTTAGTGCAGTACCTACCAGGCTGTGAACAACAGTTAACCCGAAAATCAGACGAAAATACTGCAATTAAAAGTAGAAGAGAGAACTTTATTTAAATTATTTTTCTTCCTATATATATATTTATCGGTTTCACAACGTTCTACGTCTTCCGATACCCAATCTCCACTCGTTTCTGTTTGCCGACAATTCATCATCTAGGCCTCTTATTCTTATTTCACTATCTATTCCTTCTCTCCAGCTTCTCCTTGGCCGTCCTCGTTTTCTTCGGCCAGTTGGTTTCCATTGTAGTATTTGTTTAGGTAGTCTTTCATCATTCATTCTTTGTACATGTCCGTACCACACCAGTTGTTTTGTTCTTATATCATCCACAAAAGTACTTTCACCCACTGTCATAATTTCTCTTATTCTTTGATTTGCAACTCTTTCTCTTTTTGATTTCCCTGCTGCTCTTCTCCAATAGTCCATTTCCGTAGCGGAAAGCATTTTTTCAGTTCTATCCTGGCCATACTTCTGAGCCGTATGTAATAATACTTTTTACAATGGTGTTATATATAAGCTTTTTGTTATGTTTTGATATACTTTGGTCCCAAATTATTCCATTTAATAAAGTTATTGCTTTTCTTCCTTGTACGTTTCGATCTTTTATAGCTTTGTCTAGTGTTCCGTCAGCTGTAATTTTTAGACCTAAGTATTTATACTCATCACAGGACTGAATTCGCTGCCCGGTATTTAAGATTAGATCCTGTTTCATTCCACCGATAGACATATACTCTGTCTTATTGAGATTAACCTCTAGTCCCCACTTATTGTACTCTTCTATTAGTTTTCGTGTCATATATTCGAGGTCGTCATAATCCTGAGCCACTACTATCTGATCATCGGCGAAACATAAAGTATACAAGGTGGTTTCGTCCAACGGAATTCCCATGTTTTGGCATTTTCTCTTCCATACTTTAAGGACTTGTTTCAAGTATATCTTGAAGAGTGTAGACGAGATACAGCAACCTTGTTTAAGACCTTTATTTACTTGAAAGCCTTTGGTTAGTTTTTCTTTTATTTTAACTTTTGCCTTACTATTGCGGTATAACTCTTTGATGGCCTTAATTAGTTGTACGCTTATGTTTGTGTTTTCCAACGCTTTCCAAAGTAGATTTAGTGGTATACTATCATATGCCTTCTGCAAATCGACGTAAAGCAGATGCAGCTCTTGTCCGTATGCCATTTTCTTTTCAATAACTTGGGTTATACAAAAGAGATGATCTGAAGTCGATCTACCCGCCCTGAAACCTGCTTGTTCTTCTGCTTCCATGTCTTTATATTCGCTCTCCACTTTATTTCTTATTATTTTACCGTATATTCTGCTTAGCGCACTAGTCACAGATATACCTCTATAATTGTCACATATATCTTTCCTTCCTTTTTTGTGTATTATGGATATATATGACGTTTTCCACTCAGTTGGTACTACAGTTCCATTTAAATATTTTTGGAAAAGATTCCGTAATCTCCAAAACAGTTCTTCAGTGCCATATTTAATAAGTTCGGCTGGGATATTTCCGGGTCTGGCAGATTTACCGCTTTTTAACGTTGTGCACACGTTTTTGACCTCAGAGATTGTGAGAGGTACTGGAGATCCCATCGTTCTAATTATATATTAGAATATTTCTTCCTTACAACATTATGTGACCAGCATCTTATCTTTAAGCAGCTCTTAAGGAACAGTAAAGTCACCAAAAAAGGTGACTTAATCATTAAGTAGCATGTAGCTTTGAACAAACGCTATTTATCTTAAGGCCCCACTCAAAATGAGTATCCACAATAATTCTCAAAAATGTTGAGCTATCACTAACCGACAAAGGGATGCAATTAAAGATTTTATTGAGATCCATAGGGTTACTGGACTTTGATTTAAATTCCATAAAGACAGTTTTAGATACATTTGTTATTAGATTGTTGAGCCTGCACCAGTTTGAAAATGTATGCAAGGTTAAATTGATTTTATCATATATCATTAAATCAACTTATTTTGATCTAAGGAATCTGTGTTAGGAGCATTTAAAGACCTTTTCGGGACACTTATATATTACTACTACTATGTCGTTTTAGAACGTTTTTCTACGTTGTCCGACGCCTATTCTCCACCTCCTTTGATCCTAACAATCATCTTCTGTCAGGTTTTTTGACTTATTGATCTTTGGATTGACTGTTGCCATTCGAGTTTAGGACGCCATCTTTTTCTGCACCCTATTGGCTGCCATTCTAGGACCTTCTTTGGTAATATTTCATCGTTCATCCGTTGTACATGACCGTACCATATCAGTTGTCTTTTAGTGATATCATCCGTTATGCTTTCCTCGATTCACATTCTTTTATGATCTCATTTCGTATGTGTTCTGATATTCTCATTAATCTTCTTATTGCATCCATTTCGACACTTTACATTTTTGTTTTGTATTTTTCTTTTACGCCACAAGTCTCTATTCCATACAACAGCGTGCTTTTCACCATTGTTTCATATATGTTAAATTTTACATTTTTTTTATTTCTCTGCCCCATAAAATATAATATTATACTATTATAAAATATTTTGTCAAAGAACTTCGGTGGTGTAAAACCAGACTTAATGGGTGGTAATATTTGCATATTAGGGATATTTTATCCCAAAGCATTTGAACCGTGTTTCGTCAGGGTTTTTGATTAGAAAACCTTTACAATACTTGTTTGTAGCACCGGCGTATGTTACAGAATCATCGATACATGGGCGTATGTTACAGACATTGGCGTAGCTAGCCTTGCTTTTCAGGGGGGGCCGTGGCCTCGGTCTATCTTGAACAAAAAGCAAACATAGGTTTTAAAGAGTCGTGCAAAGTGTGCAATGAATAAAAAAAAAATACGCGCATTAAATGTTCTAATATTTTAATATAACAAATTTAATAATACATTTACCAACTTATTTATATGTATACACAGGAAGTATGTAATTCAGCAATTCTACAAAGAAAGTTTTCTACGTAGCTGACTGAAAGCGTCTACCACACTGTTTAAGTCGACCTCAACATCTTTTTCTATGAATAACAATGACAAACCTGAGTGTCTCTCTTGAGTCATAGTTGTTCTAAGCCAATTAAAAACTATCCTCATGGCAGAGAAAGACCTCTCGTAAGTTGCACTTGAAATTGGAAGAATACTCGCAACTTTAAAAAGTTGGTAGAGGTTTGGATAGGTGTTTTCTGCTATATGTTGTTTGATAGAATCATGACCAACAGTTTGATTTAACCGAAAAATACAATTCTTTAAAACGGTAATTTCTGCTCTTAGAGTAGAAGTATTAATATTAAAAATTTCCCGGTGTTGCTCGACGAATTTATTCCATTTAACGACGTGGGAAAACTTAATATGAAAATGGTTATGAAATTGTCACCAAAATCGGAAAATTTTCATAAGACAATAAACGCTAACCTCAAAAAAACTAAAAAGATTATTATATTTATTTTAGAAAAACAGTTTAAAAAGGTCTTTTATAACCTTACGACATCTACAACCCGATTTCGCAAACAGAGGGGCATAGGTCGCTGTCTTTATTAAATGCGAAATTTAACTTACACTTCTATAATATTTTACAAGATGTCGCCAATATGTATGAAATATTCAATATGCATAATTATGTTTAAATTTAAAAAATATTTTCGGGAAATTGCATAAGTGCAGAAAAGTTACCGATAATTTAAAGAGAAAAAGCCTAATTCCGCAAGACAAGGGATTTTCCTGAAATGTAAACATTATCTGAATAATTTTAAATTTTAATGCACCTATTTTATTTGAATATTTCCCGAATAATAATAGAAAAGTATGTATTTTCAGCGTCATGTTACTAGTAGTCGGTAGGGGAGGCCTAAAATATCTTAGGGATGGCCTGAGGGACTTCAGGGGGGGGCCAGCCCCCCCCCTGTCCCCCCCTTAGCTACGCCAATGGTTACAGAACCATCGATACATGATTTTTAAATCATGTTTTTACATTATTTTCTATTTTTTTAGGAAGACAAAAATCTCCAACAAGCTGAAAAGATTCTAGTCGACTGGAAAGCCGGAAAAATTACAAAGAAATGTTAAAATATGAAGATCAAACACATACATAGGGAGAAGCCTATAAGGAAACACATCAATTGATATTGTTTTTACTGGTTTTTACAAATTAAAAGTTTATTTTTGTTATCTAACACGAAATTTTATTTCTCTTCTTGATAAGAAACATTTATTTATGCAGCCAAAAAATTAAAAGTTTATTTTTTATAAGGCAAAATTTTATTTCTTAAAAATTTGAATACCAAAAACAAAACAATATTTTATTTATGCAGTAAAATATCCCAAAAATAAAAAAAAATTGTGACAGTTGTCAACACTTATTAGGTGTCCATTAGATCTTGGACCCCCGTGAGGTTAAGCTTTCAGGCTACCCACGGAAAAATATGAGGAAACAAAAATTCCTTTTTTGCCCGATTAGCCACGAAACTTGTTTGATTTTTAAATTCACGGGTACGAAATTCCACGTTTGTTAGTATTATTTGGCTTAAAAATTCCGTTGATTGACGCTCAGTGTCTTGATGACGGGTAAAAATGCAATAAGCGTTGATCCGGCCTGAAAGACAGAAGAGCTGTCGTAGGTCACGGAGTATAGTTGTTTTCTTTTATTTGCATTCGATCTTTTCATTGATCGATATTGTATAGCAGTGTTTCGCCTGCTTTTGTTTTTTTTTCTCTCGTATCTTGGTAGATGGCGCTTCTTGCGATAGTTTTCTCACTATTTACATTTGCTTAGAGACAAAACCGTCTAATTAACTTCGCAAGATTTGTCACATTGACCGGCAGTGTTCTGAGGAGTCCCATAAGGACGAAACAGTTAACTGTCAACACTTATTAGGTTTCCATTAGATCTTGGACCCCCGTGAGGTTAAGCTTTCAGGCTACCCACGGAAAAATATGAGGGAAACAAAAACTCCTTTTTTGCCCGATTAGCCACGAAACTTGTTTGATTTTTAAATTCACGGGTACGAAATTCCACGTTTGTTAGTATTATTTGGCTTAAAAATTCCGTTGATTGACGCTCACTGTCTTGATGACGGGTAAAAATGCAATATGCGTTGATCCGGCCTGAAAGACAAAGAGCTGTCGTAGGTCACAGACTATAGTTGTTTTCTTTTATTTGCATTCGATCTTTTCATTGATCGATATTGTATAGCAGTGTTTCGCCTGCTTTTGTTTTTTGTTTCTCTCGTATCTTGGTAGATGGCGCTTCTTGCGATAGTTTTCTCACTATTTACATTTGATTAGAGACAAAACCGTCTAATTAACTTCGCAAGATTTGTCACATTGACCAGCAGTGTTCTGAGGAGTCCCATAAGGACGAAACAGTTAACTGTCAACACTTATTAGGTGTCCATTAGATCTTGGACCCCCGTGAGGTTAAGCTTTCAGGCTGCCCACGGAAAAATATGAGGGAAACAAAAACTCCTTTTTTGCCCGATTAGCCACGAAACTTGTTTAATCTTTTTTATGCAGTGAAATATCCAAAAAATTCAAAGTCTGTTTTTGATATATAAACCAAAAAAAATTATTTCTTAAAATTTTAAATAAGAAAAATAAAACAATCTTTAAGTTATGCAGCGAAATATCCAAAAATAAAATCTTTATTTTTATTAAATAAAGCGAAATTTTAATTCTTAAAATTTAATATAACAAAAACACAACCTTTTATTTATTCAGCGAAATTTCCAAAAAATGAAAAGTTTATTTTTGTTAAATGAGGCGAAATTTTAGTTTATAAGGTTTTGAATAGTAAAAACAAAACAATCTTTTATTTATGCAGCGAACTATCCAAAAAATTAAAAGTTTATTTTTGATAAGGCGAAATTTTATTTCTTAACATTTTGAATACCAAAAACAAAACAATATTTTATTTATGCAGTAAAATATCTCAAAAATTAAAAAAAAAATTGTGACAGTTGTCAACACTTATTAGGTGTCGATTAGATCTTGGACCCCCGTGAGGTTAAGCTTTCAGGCTACCCACGGAAAAATATAAGGGAAACAAAAACTCCTTTTTTGTCCGATTAGCCACGAAACTTGTTTGATTTTTAAATTCACGGGTACGAAATTCCACGTTTGTTAGTATTATTTGGCTTAAAAATTCCGTTGATTGACGCTCACTGTCTTGATGACGGGTAAAAATGCAATATGCGTTGATCCGGCCTGAAAGACAAAGAGCTGTCGTAGGTCACAGACTATAGTTGTTTTCTTTTATTTGCATTCGATCTTTTCATTGATCGATATTGTATAGCAGTGTTTCGCCTGCTTTTGTTTTTTGTTTCTCTCGTATCTTGGTAGATGGCGCTTCTTGCGATAGTTTTCTCACTATTTACATTTGATTAGAGACAAAACCGTCTAATTAACTTCGCAAGATTTGTCACATTGACCAGCAGTGTTCTGAGGAGTCCCATAAGGACGAAACAGTTAACTGTCAACACTTATTAGGTGTCCATTAGATCTTGGACCCCCGTGAGGTTAAGCTTTCAGGCTGCCCACGGAAAAATATGAGGGAAACAAAAACTCCTTTTTTGCCCGATTAGCCACGAAACTTGTTTAATCTTTTTTATGCAGTGAAATATCCAAAAAATTCAAAGTCTGTTTTTGATATATAAACCAAAAAAAATTATTTCTTAAAATTTTAAATAAGAAAAATAAAACAATCTTTAAGTTATGCAGCGAAATATCCAAAAATAAAATCTTTATTTTTATTAAATAAAGCGAAATTTTAATTCTTAAAATTTAATATAACAAAAACACAACCTTTTATTTATTCAGCGAAATTTCCAAAAAATGAAAAGTTTATTTTTGTTAAATGAGGCGAAATTTTAGTTTATAAGGTTTTGAATAGTAAAAACAAAACAATCTTTTATTTATGCAGCGAACTATCCAAAAAATTAAAAGTTTATTTTTGATAAGGCGAAATTTTATTTCTTAACATTTTGAATACCAAAAACAAAACAATATTTTATTTATGCAGTAAAATATCTCAAAAATTAAAAAAAAAATTGTGACAGTTGTCAACACTTATTAGGTGTCGATTAGATCTTGGACCCCCGTGAGGTTAAGCTTTCAGGCTACCCACGGAAAAATATAAGGGAAACAAAAACTCCTTTTTTGCCCGATTAGCCACGAAACTTGTTTGATTTTTAAATTCACGGGTACGAAATTCCACGTTTGTTAGTATTATTTGGCTTAAAAATTCCGTTGATTGACGCTCACTGTCTTGATGACGGGTAAAAATGCAATATGTGTTGATCCGGCCTGAAAGACAAAGAGCTGTCGTAGGTCACGGACTATAGTTGTTTTCTTTTATTTGCATTCGATCTTTTCATTGATCGATATTGTATAGCAGTGTTTCGCCTGCTTTTGTTTTTTTTTCTCTCGTATCTTGGTAGATGGCGCTTCTTGCGATAGTTTTCTCACTATTTACATTTGCTTAGAGACAAAACCGTCTAATTAACTTCGCAAGATTTGTCACATTGACCGGCAGTGTTCTGAGGAGTCCCATAAGGACGAAACAGTTAACTGTCAACACTTATTAGTTGTCCATTAGATCTTGGACCCCCGTGAGGTTAAGCTTTCAGGCTACCCACGGAAAAATATGAGGGAAACAAAAACTCATTTTTTGCCCGATTATAAACCAAAAAAAATTATTTATTAAAATTTTAAATAAGAAAAATAAAACAATCTTTAAGTTATACAGCGAAATATCCAAAAATAAAATCTTTATTTTTATTAAATAAAGCGAAATTAAAATTATTTCTTAAAATTTAATATAACAAAAACACAACCTTTTATTTATTCAGCGAAATTTCCAAAAAATGAAAAGTTTATTTTTGTTAAATGAGGCGAAATTTTAGTTTATAAGGTTTTGAATAGTAAAAACAAAACAATCTTTTATTTATGAAGCGAAATGTCCGAAAAATTAAAACTTGTACAAGACGAAATTTTATTTCTTCAAATTTTGAATAACAAAAACAAAACAATCTTTTATTTATGCAGCGAAATCTCCAAAAAATTAAAAATAAAATCTTTATTTTTATTAAATAAAGCGAAATTTTAATTCTTAAAATTTAATATAACAAAAACACAACTTTTTATTTATTCAGCGAAATTTCCAAAAAATGAAAAGTTTATTTTTGTTAAATGAGGCGAAATTTTAGTTTATAAGGTTTTGAATAGTAAAAACAAAACAATCTTTTATTTATGAAGCGAAATGTCCGAAAAATGAAAACTTGTACAAGACGAAATTTTATTTCTTCAAATTTTGAATAACAAAAACAAAACAATCTTTTATTTATGCAGCGAAATCTCCAAAAAATTAAAAATAAAATCTTTATTTTTATTAAATAAAGCGAAATTTTAATTCTTAAAATTTAATATAACAAAAACACAACTTTTTATTTATTCAGCGAAATTTCCAAAAAATGAAAAGTTTATTTTTGTTAAATGAGGCGAAATTTTAGTTTATAAGGTTTTGAATAGTAAAAACAAAACAATCTTTTATTTATGAAGCGAAATGTCCGAAAAATTAAAACTTGTACAAGACGAAATTTTATTTCTTCAAATTTTGAATAACAAAAACAAAACAATCTTTTATTTATGCAGCGAAATCTCCAAAAAATTAAAAATAAAATCTTTATTTTTATTAAATAAAGCGAAATTTTAATTCTTAAAATTTAATATAACAAAAACACAACTTTTTATTTATTCAGCGAAATTTCCAAAAAATGAAAAGTTTATTTTTTTTAAATGAGGCGAAATTTTAGTTTATAAGGTTTTGAATAGTAAAAACAAAACAATCTTTTATTTATGAAGCGAAATGTCCGAAAAATTAAAACTTGTACAAGACGAAATTTTATTTCTTCAAATTTTGAATAACAAAAACAAAACAATCTTTTATTTATGCAGCGAAATCTCCAAAAAATTAAAAATAAAATCTTTATTTTTATTAAATAAAGCGAAATTTTAATTCTTAAAATTTAATATAACAAAAACACAACTTTTTATTTATTCAGCGAAATTTCCAAAAAATGAAAAGTTTATTTTTGTTAAATGAGGCGAAATTTTAGTTTATAAGGTTTTGAATAGTAAAAACAAAACAATCTTTTATTTATGAAGCGAAATGTCCGAAAAATTAAAACTAGTTGCATAAGACGAAATTTTATTTCTTCAAATTCTGAATAAAAAACAAAACAATCAAAATTAAAAGTTTGTTTTTCTTAAAAAAGACAAAATTTTATTTCTTAAGGTTTTGAATAATAAAAACAAAACTTTTATTTATGCAGTGAAATGTTTGAAAAAATAAAAGTTTATTTTTGTTATATAAAACGAAATTTTATTTCTTAAAATTTTGAATAACAAAAACAAAACAATCTTTTATTTATGCAGCGAAATCACCACGAAGCCACCTCTTCGCGTCTCTTGAGTCATTCCCGTACGTTTTTCCATATCTGTAAAAAAATATTAGAAAGCGTTAATAGTCGACGATTTATTGATGGATTGAACACACAATATTTTAATTTAGTGATAGAGAAGGCAAAATAAAGAACGAAACGAGTTTATAAGAGATGTGGGGTGATTCCTGAGGTTTCTATAAAAATGTGTTGAAAAATATTTCCTAAGAAAGCTACTCCTTAAAATATGACAGCCTAAAGCTTTATTATTTTTGTTTGTGAGAATTTTTTTTATAACTTTATTCTTGCTCCTGTTCTGATACACGACTTGATCAAATTTCCTATTTTTAATGTGTTGTTTAAAGAAATTATAACCAAAAAGTTTATAAATTCGTCGGAGCTATGAGAACTACCCCGAGCCTGGCCCTAGAGACAATTCTGGGACTACCATCGCTACCAACTTGGATCAAGAGGGAGGCGATGGGGACCTACCTACGTCTAAGGGACACGGGTCAGTGGAGAGGAAGAGGGGAAACAGCTGGTCATCTAGCTATAGAAGAGCTGACAATTAGAGAAATCCCCCTCACGTCAATGACGGTCAGCAGAGCACAAGCACCTTGGAGGCTCGAGAAGAGGTACAAAATCCACATCCCAGACAGGGAAGCGTGGCAGAGAGACGAAATGATGTTTGAAGAGAGCGCTTTAGTTTGCTACACTGATGGATCCAAACCATCAGAGAGGCAAACCACAGGAGCGGGAGTATACGTGGAAAAACTAGAAGTTCAGAAGAGCTACTCGCTCGGTGAGCAGGCTACTGTTTTTCAAGCAGAAGTGTACGCCATAATAATTGCGGCAACCCTAGAAGAGGTTCGAAACAGCGAAGAGGATTTTATATATATATATATATATATATATATATATATATATATATATATATGCTCTGACAGTCAAGCCACCCTGAAGGCGCTAAACGAACCCAAGATTGCTGACGGCTTGGTGGAAGAATGCGCAGAGGCGCTGGAGACCCTAAGCGATGGGAAACGGGTGACGCTGGTTTGGGTTCCGGACATACGGGGGTACCAGGCAACGAGAAGGCGGACGAATTCGCACGACTCGGGGCAGGAACCGCCTATGTAGGACCGGAGCCACTTTTGGGCGTGACAAAAAGACAAGTGCAAAGCGGACTCAACAAATGGGCCCAGGACGCGCTATTAAACTCCTGGGAAACAGGAACGGGTTGCAGACAGACCAGAGAATTCGTAGACTGTCCAAAAGCGACCAGAATTAGATGGATGCTGGGACGGACACGAAAAGACCTCGGACTGCTGATAGGTACTCTAACCGGACATAACCGGTTGAGGAGGCACATGACATGACACGTATAGGAGTCGAGAATGACCCTACCTGCCCAGCCTGTGGACAGGAAGAAGAGACATCAAGACACCTCGTGGCAGAATACGAGGCCTACGCAAGGATGAGACAACAGGCACTCGGAGCGCCAACTCTGAGCGAGGAAGAACTGCACATGCTCAAATGGGCAGACTTACTGGACTTTGTAAAGAGAACAGGAAGGCCCAATGAGTTACCCGACCATCAAAGGGAAGTGCAGAGAGTGGGTGAAGGGACAGACTTGGGGCATGGCAAAAAGGGCCTATTCTGGCCTACTTGTCACACCTGCGGGTCAACCCCCCCCCCACTACTACTACTACTTATAAATTCGTCCTTTGATGGTCCGTATCTTGACAAAAATTTGGTATGCCATTTGAACTTTCTGCCTTCTCCATCACTGATTAAAATATTATGAATCATACCGTCTATATCCTATAACTTTAGAATTGTTTTAGATCTTTTTACTTACCTAAATATAGCTCCTGGAATATGTCCGCCGTAATTTGGCAATTGACCAACGTGTCTGTGATAAATTTCGGACGGTTGAATTAATACTGGTGGATCGGGCCTGTCGATTTCTACAGGCGCCCACTCGTTCGACAGCCGTTTGCGGTAATTCGATGTAAAGTTGCAGAGGGCACTATTTGTCATGGCTTCGTTTGTTTTACCGAAGGCGGCATAGCCAAACGGCACATGCCCGGTAAATCCTAAAAAAAGTGTCAAAAAAGTTATAAAATCATTTTTTTTTCAAATTTCGTAAAAGTAACTATTAGCTCACACATATACTATACTATAGTAGTGTGAGCTATGGTGATCCTAATTTTTTCGAGAAAAAAAAGTTGCTCCGATTTCAAAATTTTAGCTCACACATATACTATACTATAGTAGTGTGTTAGCTCACACATACTATACTATAGTAGTGTGAGCTATGGTGATCCTAATTTTTTCGAGAAAAAAAAAGTTGCTCCGATTTCAAAAATTTTTATATATCTTTGCGTTTCAGATGATTTTGAAACTTTTTTGTTGCGCCGTCTGTCTGTCTGTCTGTCTGTATGTCTGTCTGTCTGTCTGTCTGTCTTTATGTCTGTAACGACCAACGCGCATAACTCAAAAACCGCTTGGCCGATTTTAATGAAATTTGGTACCTAGGCTGGGTCTTGGGTCGAGATGGTCCCATTTAAAAATGAACAAAATCCACCGAACAGAAACCAAATAAAAGGGTGGGGGTAGATTTCAAAAATTAGAGTTTATGTGAAAATATGGCGTGTGTGATATCAAACGAAAGGTAATTGAGTCTGCAGTTAAACAAAATACATTTTAATTTATTTAAAAAAAAAGGGTGGGGGTATATTTTAAAAATTAGAGTTTAAGTGAAAATATGGCGTGTGTGATATCAAACGAAAGGTTATTGAGTCCGGAGTTTAACAAAATACATTTTAGTTTTTTGATTTTTTTAAGGGTGGGGGTAGATTTCAAAAATTTGAGTTTAAGTCAAAACATGGCTTGTGTGGTATCAAACAAAAGGTAATTTAGTCTGGAGTTAAATAAAATATATTTCAGTCTTTAGTTATATTAGCTGACACGTACACTATAATTATAGTACCTAGTGTGAGCTTAGGGGCCCATATTGACAGAGTATTTATTTATAACAATAATGATAATACTGTGAGTACGCGTGGGTTGGTACCCATGAATTTTAGGTTAGGTTAGGTAAGGGGGCGGATAAATAACTGGCAACGTCATATGGTCTCACGTAGACCTTCCTGTCCATTTACTATGATACCACATAGTAACCTTAACCCTTTCTGCCATAGTTGTTTATAAGTCGCAAGCGCACTGAGCTCTATGTCCTTCAGTTCTTCTGGATCTTTGGTTTAACGAAGGCTGTCTTTTATATTTTGAATATAGGAACATAGAGGGCGATACTGATCGAATGTCGTTACTAAACCTTAACCTCAGTCTTTACCTAACCTAAATTCATAACGTCACTGCGATACATATCGTTTTATAGCTACAGTAAATTTTTTAAGATAACAAATCAGTCGAAAAATTGAATTAAACCGAGCACATTTTCAAGCTATAATTTTAATAACTTTCAAAGGAAATTATCTCAACAAGAATGCCTTGCCGAGTTGATTTCTGTTTTCGGTAATGAAGCACCATCATTACATCAGTCAACAGTTTCTCGTTGGTCAAAACGGACGGGCCACGATCCTCCACTTTGTTGACGTCACATCCGGGGCTGATTTTTTTTGATGGTCACGTTATGACACAGCTGATTGTCTTTAAAATATTGAAGTTGGAATGAATGACAAATATTTGATTTTTAAAAAAAATAAAGCCGGTTTTGAGATTATTTTTACTATATTCTTGCAGAACAATTTTTTTAAAATATTTAGTGATCCTTAATTTTTTAGTGCCGCTTCACTAGCTCACACTAAAATGAAATTTCAAGCAGAAGCGAATGTGACAAACACAGATGACAAAGTCAAATACATGTCAAATATAACAGATAGCATGTGGTACATGGCGGGTAATTTAAATTCAAAATAAGAAATGCTAAATCTTGAAGATTTTATCCTTTTAATCATCTTGCGTTCATGCAAAAGTTTGGTGGAATATCGGGATGGTGTCTGAGAATATTTCATTCAAATTTCGCGGAAATCTGTAGTGCCATTTTGAAAATATCATAAAAAAACGTCTGACTTCCCATAAGACCCAATGTAAAATTTAGCCCCGGGAGAACAGCTGATTTTTTCAGGGTTGTGGCCTGTATTTTTTTGTGAGCCTTGGTTTAGCAAAAACGGCTGTCACCCAGGAAAACATTGATGCCGTGCGCATGCTCATCACGGAAGATCGACATGTGACATATCGCGAGATTGTGGCTTTATTGAAGATTTGAAAGACCTTAATTCAAAAAATTTAGCATGATGAATTAGGGGTAAGAAAATTAGTTTTTTGCTGGATACCGCATCTGTTTACTGAAGACCAGAAAGAAGCTAGGGTCAATTGGTGTCAGAAAACTCTAGATCGCTTTGAGGCAGAAAACTCGAAAAACGTGTACAGGGTGATTTTTTATAATTGCAAGATCGCTATAACTCGGTTATTATTGGGAGTAGAAAGTTCAAACAAAAACTGTTCGGTTTGGTAAATTATGACCACTTTAGACCTACCATTAGTATTTTTTTATAGGTTATAATATACAGGGGGCGACAATCAGATCAATTTTTTTAAAGGGAACACCCTATATATTTTTGTATTTTTAGGTTCCGCAAAAAATTAGCTTTATAGATATATGTAACACTATGGCTCTATCTTTGTCAGTTTTCGAGATATTGACGATTAAAATTCCGAAAATTAGCAAATTTTAAATAGGTATATGGTGCGGAGTATTTAACGTATAGACTGTAAATAACAAACTGAAACAATATTGACTGACAGTTTGATAAATATAAATAATCATCTATGTCAATTTTCATAGAAATTTAAAATCAAACGACGACAATTTTTTAAATGATTTAATTGTTTTAAATCCATAAATAAATAAAAATTAACGTAACAAATGTTCAAACCTATCACCATTGACTTCAATACATTTTTGAAACCGGTCTATTAAATTATTTATTGTTCTGGTTATTAAATTAGAAAAATTTTCATTAAGCTCATTGACAGACAGTGATATTAATTCTCTGAGCTCTCAAGTATTCCTCGCTTCTAATCTGTAAACTTTATCTTTAAGGTGACCCCATAAAAAAATGTCTAAAGGAGTTAAATCAAAACTGTTAGGTGGCCAGCGTATTGTGCCGTTTTTCCCAACCCATTCATTAAAATTATTATTTAAGAATTCTCGAACCTCATGAACATTATGAGGAGTAGCCCCATCCTGCTGAAAAATCAATCTTCTTCTTTGATTTAGTGGCAAGTCATCCAAAGTAATTTTGTAAAAAATTTAAATAAATTTGTCCCGTTAGAGTGCTCAAAAAAAAATGGCCCAACAACACGGTCGTTCAATATGCCACACCAGACATTCACGGATTGTCTTCTCCGTCTTTTAATTTCTTTTACAAAATTAGGGTTAGTCGTCGACCATAGTCTGCTATTCTGTCTATTTGGTAGACCACAAGTTGTAAACGTCGACTCATCCGACCACAAAATGTGATTTAAAAAACGGGGTTCTGCGTTTAGTCTTTCATGCATAAAGTGACAAAACTCTACCCTTTTTCTTTTCTGATCGGATGTTAGGCCTTGAAGTTCTTGTTGTTTATATTCCCAATAAGAATTTGTTCTTAGGACACTTCTTACTTTGGTTAAAGACGTCAAGCGTTCCTGTCCTTCTTGCACTATTGCGGAAGATACTTTTCTTATAGAAATTTGTGGGCTTTCTTGAAAATGTAGTAAAATATTTAAATTAGCCTCTTCGTTTGGACGAACAACTCGTTTTTTTCATTCCACAGACGATGTTTCACAAAATTTTCTATATATCCTAAGAATTGTGGATATATTAGGACATTGTCGGGCTGGATACAGTTCTCGATATTCTCTCGCAGTAGCAGTGGCATTTTTATTATTTTTCGCATATAATAAAAGTATCTCTTGCTTTTCTGCATTGGAATAAAGCAACATTGTTGATAAATATTTAAAATTTGGCACTGACAATGTCATTAGGTATCCACACATCTTAATATTGTTTGTGACTTGTCACAGGAAATACTCCGCACCCATTGAGTTGTATAACGCCCTAAAAGGGCGTTAGAGACGGAAAGACAAGGCATTTTTTTATTGACCCTATGGGCACCTAAGCTCACACTGGATACTAAAGTTATAGTGTATCTACGTGAAAGCTAATATAACTAAAAACTAAAGTATATTTTACTCCAGACTCAATTACCTTTCGTTTGATACCACACAAGCCACGTTTTGACTTAAACTCTAATTTTTCAAATCTACCCCCACCCTTTTTTAAAAAATTAAAATGTATTTTGTTTAACTCCAGACTCAATTACCTTTCGTTTGATATCACACACGCTATATTTCCACTTAAACACTAATTTTTTAAATTTACCCCCACCCTTTTTTTTTAAATAAACTAAAATGTATTTTGTTTAGCTCCAGACTCAATTACCTTTCGTATGATATCACACACGCTATATTTTTACATAAACTCTAATTTTTGAAATCTACCCCCACCCTTTTATTTGGCTTGTGTTCGGTGGATTTTGTTCATTTTTAAATGGGACCATCTCGACACAAAACCCAGCCTGGGTACCAAATTTCATTAAAATCGGGCAAGCCGTTTTTGAGTTATGCGCGTTGGTCGTTACAGACAGACATACAGACACACAGACAGACAGACAGACAGACAGACATACAGACAGACAGACAGACAGACGGCGCAACAAAAAAGTTTCAAAATCATCTGAAACGCAAAGATATATAAAAATTTTTGAAATCGGAGCAACTTTTTTTTTCTCGAAAAAGTTAGGATCACCATAGCTCACACTACTATAGTATAGTAGTAGTGTGAGCTAAAATACTAATGGTGAGCCTAAAGTGGCCATAATTTACCAAACCGAATAGTTTTTGCTTGAACTTTCTACTCCCAATAATAACCGAGTTATAGCGATCTTGCAATTATAAAAAATCACCCTGTACAGTAGGGCAGTTGTGATGAATCGTAGATTTACTCATATGTCATTTGTCTCAAAAGCACGTTATGTTTGCAACAATTCCTCTGGAAGATCAAAGGACTGTTACTGCCGATTGGTTTATCACCATTTATTTGCCGAAATTCATCGCTGAGCTTCGAAAAACAAACCCCGAACGACGAATCATCAAATTGTTGGACCATACTCCATACAGTCCCGACCTAATTCGAGAGGAAGCAGTCGACGCTTTCAAGAATGCAATTTTGACAGTACGAGTGGAATTACAGCTTTGACAACTGGTTTGAGCACATGCAAAAATGCATTAATTTTCGTGGAGTATCTTCGAAAAACTATAAAGTTTTTAAAATTTTTCTACTTTATTTTGAATTTTTTGGAAAATTTAACCTTAAAGTTTGTTTTGATATTTTTGGGCTTTCTGCAAAAACCTTCAAAAAAGAAAGTCCTGTTTGGGAAAAATTCCGATCAGGTGATAATTTCTCTCTTTGTTGAAAGTTATTTTCTTTTTGATCACCTGATCATTTTGTTAAAATCATGCGCGTTTTTTGCTCACGCTGGGAGTTTGAAGCGCCACCCTGTGTGTGACAGGGGAATGAAGAAATCACTTCCGCCAAAAAACTAAAAGAAGTCACACGTGTTTTCGGGTTGAAGACCGAAATTCCAGTCACAAGGAGGGGCGGTGCCGCCAGTGAAATTTTGGGACTGCTGCAGAATTACAGAAGGTAAGCTTCTAGCGTGTTGCCGATTTTTTCCTTTGTTTTTTCCCAGGCGGGGCGAATTTAATTTTGGGGTTATTTTTTTCGGGATATCTCTAGTTTTTTTCCCCTTCAGGGCTCAGATCTCTACCAGCTGTATATGCAAAACAGCAAGGACAACCCTCGAATACTCACAGATTCCTTCTAATCTCTGCAGTTTTGTTGTTTTAACTCACTAGCCAAATTTTAAAAGAAATTAATTCAGTCAATCAAAAATTTTTCAATAGCTATTAAGTTTAGGGATAGGAACAAGGGCGTCGATAGCTTTTTTTCGTGGGGGCCTACTCTGCCCTACTTTTGCAAAACCTAGTAAGTTGGTTTTTGGTAACTTTTCACGAGAGTGTTTTTTCTTAAATATTTTGCCATTTAGCTAATGGGAAATAATGAATATGCGAATGCTATTATCGCAAAACCATACGAGATAAAAATACAAAAAATATATATTACATGTAGTTTGTGCAAGTATATTGCATATATACTTGCACAAAATCGGCTAAAATAATTTTTTAAATTTTTTTGCAATGGGTAAGTATAATACTGCTCTAGTTTTGCAAAATCTAGCAACTCGAGTTACTTGGTTTTAAAAAATTCCTGCATTTTTGAAACCAGCACGAAAAACTACATGTAATATATATTTTTTGTATTTTTGTCTCGTATGGTTTTGCGATAATAGCATTCGCATATTCATTATTTCCCATTAGCTAAATGGCAAAATATTTTAGAAAAAACACTCACACTGAGTTACCAAAAAACTAGTTACTAGGTTTTGCAAAAGTAGGGCAGAGTACCACCCCCCCCAAGAAAAAAAGCTATCGACGCCTTTGCTTATACCAATCTGAAAATATTACATAATCAAAAATTGAAAATTTTGAAAAAATTAAAAAAAAAAGTCTACTTTTTTGCTGTTGGATATACGTCAAAACAATTGTTATATTTTTATTGCTTGCCTCACAAAGAAATAAAAAAGACCCCAAAAGTTGCTCTAAAGGTTAGTGTTTGTAACAAATAAATAAAAGTATAAATTAACAAAACTCAAAACTGAAGTGACTTTGGCGGCCTTTCTCGGCATTATTATAAACACCTGTCCTTTACATTTTATATCGCTATATAGATGGCGCCTCTTGCGTCTGATTAACTTCGCAAGATTTGTCACTTGACCAGCAGTGTTCTGAGGAGTCCCATAAGGACGAAACGGTTAACTGTCAACACTTATTAGGTGTCCATTAGATCTTGGACCCCCGTGAGGTTAAGCTTTCAAGCTACCCACGGAAAAATATAAGGGAAACAAAAAACTCCTTTTTGCCCGATTAGCCATGAACTTGTTTGATTTTTAAATTCGCGGGTACGAAATTTCACGTTTGTTATTATTTATCATTGACCAAAAATGATGCTTTATCTCTTCATGACGATTCAGGTGAAGATTTGAATGACGAGTTTGAAGATGTTGAAGAAGTTGATCAAGAGGATCTCAATAAAGGAGATTTTGTTTTAGTAAGATTCAAGACTAAATCCAAACCGATTCATTTTGTGGGGCAAATTTTGGAAATTTCGGGAGAGGCAAAAAAATTTTTTTGAGAAGAAAGGGTCTGTCAACTTTATTTTATTTTCCACAAATTGAAGATATAAGCGAAGTGGACAATGGAGACATAATAAGAAAATTGAAAACTTTAGCAAAAACTGGAACAATAAAAACAGCTTCATATTTTAAGTTTAAGCAGTTAAAATTTCAGCACCTTGCTTGTAAACTAATTTCGTTTAGGTAAGTAGGTGATGTTATTTGTAGGCTGTTTTGTTTAATTTTTTTATCAAGATACCTTGCATTTTTGTTTTTTGTAGGGCAATACGATTAAACTACTTTTTTAGCACTTGTACTTTACCGTAAGAAGGTATTTTTAGGATTTGTTCTTTATTTTTTCACTGCATTGCGTTTTACTTTTACTATTTTTCCTACAATAAAGCATTTTTTTTATCACTTTTTGTTTTTTTTATTCCGTTAAAGATCCTTTTTATATATGGTGGAATGCTCCCCCCCATCTGGTCGAATGCTCCCTAGGGGTAGGGAGTATTCAACCATTTGCAAAGGTTTTTTAAAAAGAAAATTTCCTGCTAAAAGGTTTTATTTTGTTTTTTTAATTTAGGTGAATTACTTAAACAACACTCCGATCTACCCATCAGTACTTTTTTGTTTTACAAATATGCATTTAAAAAAATTTTATATAGAAAAAACCATTTTGTGGTCGAATTCCCCTACCCCTTTGGTCAGGAAAATTTTCACCACAAATGTCAAAAAAAACATTTGGTTGATACTGTGCGATGAAGAAGCTACGGAATCCCTTATACCAACCAGAAAATATTACAGTTGTAGATGTAATAGTTATCGAGAAAAACACATTCAAAAATTGAAAATTTTGAAAAAAAAAAAATGTCAGCTTTTTTGCTTAGATATACGTCAAAACAGTTGTTATATTTTTATTGCTTGCCTCACAAATAAATAAAAAAGACCCCATAAGTTGTTCTAAAGGTTAGTGTTTGTAAGAAATAAATAAAAGTATAAATTGCCAAAACTCAAAACTGAAGTGACTTTGGCGGCCTTTCTCGGCATTATTATAAACACCTGTCCTTTACATTTTATATCGCTATATAGAGGGCCCCGAGAAGTTTAATTTAATGTATTATAATATATATTTTTACAAAGTTAACATTTTAAAAAAATTAAAAAACTGCACTTTTTGGGTACCCCTTTGGTCAGGAAAATTTTCACCAAAAATGTAAAAAAAAAACATTTGGTTGATACTGTGCGACGAAGAAGCTACGGAATCCCTTATATCAACCTGAAAATATTACAGTTGTAGATGTAATAGTTATCGAGAAAAACACATTCAAAAATTGAAAATTTTGAAAAAATTTAAAAAAAGTCCACTTTTTTGCTATTTGATATACGTCAAAACAATTGTTATATTTTTATTGCTTGTCTCACAAAGAAATAAAAAAGACCCCAAAAGTTGCTCTAAAGGTTAGTGTTTGTAAGAAATAAATAAAAGTATAAATTGCCAAAACTCAAAACTGAAGTGACTTTGGCGACCTTTCTCGGCATTATTATAAACACCTGTCCTTTATCTTTTATATCGTTGTATAGAAGGCCGCGAGAAGTTTAATTTAATGTATTCTATTATATATTTTTACAAAGTTAACAATTTAAAAAAATTAAAAAACTGCACTTTTTGGGTACCCCTTTGGTCAGGAAAATTTTCACCAAAAATTTCAAAAAAAACATTTGGTTGATACTGTGCGGCAAAGAAGCTACGGAATTCCTTATACTAACCTGAAAATATTACAGTTGTAGATGTAATAGTTATCGAGAAAAATACATTCAAAAATTGAAAATTTTGAAAAAATTTAAAAAAAAGTCAACTTTTTTGCTATTGGATATACGTCAAAACAATTGTTATATTTTTATTGCTTGCCTCACAAATAAATAAAAAAGACCCCAAAAGTTGCTCTAAAGGTTAGTGTTTGTAAGAAATAAATAAAAGTATAAATTGCCAAAACTCAAAACTGAAGTGACTTTGGCGGCCTTTCTCGGCATTATTATAAACACCTGTCCTTTACATTTTATATCGCTATATAGAGGACCCCGAGAAGTGTAATTTAATGTATTATAATATATATTTTTACAAAGTTAACAATTTTAAAAAATTAAAAAACTGCACTTTTTGGGTACCCCTTTGGTCAGGAAAATTTTCACCAAAAATTTCAAAAAAAATATTTGGTTGATACTGTGCGGCAAAGAAGCTACGGAATTCCTTATACCAACCTGAAAATATTACAGTTGTAGATGTAATAGTTATCGAGAAAAATACATTCAAAAATTGAAAATTTTGAAAAAATTAAAAAAAAATGTCAACTTTTTTGCTATTGGATATACGTCAAAACAGTTGTTATATTTTTATTGCTTGCCTCACAAATAAATAAAAAAGACCTCAAAAGTTATTCTAAAGGTTAGTGTTTGTAAGAAATAAATAAAAGTATAAATTGCCAAAACTCAAAACTGAAGTGACTTTGGCGGCCTTTCTCGGCATTATTATAAACACCTGTCCTTTACATTTTATATCGCTATATAGAGGGCCCCGAGAAGTTTAATTTAATGTATTATAATGTATAATAAAAGTCAACTTTTTTGCTATTAGATATACGTCAAAACAGTTGTTATATTTTTATTGCTTGCCTCACAAATAAATAAAAAAAACCCCATAAGTTGTTCTAAAGGTTAGTGTTTGTAAGAAATAAATAAAAGTATAAATTGCCAAAACTCAAAACTGAAGTGACTTTGGCGGCCTTTCTCGGCATTATTATAAACACCTGTCCTTTATCTTTTATATCGTTGTATAGAAGGCCCCGAGAAGTTTAATTTAATGTATGATATTATATATTTTTACAAAGTTAACAATTTAAAAAAATTAAAAAACTGCACTTTTTGGGTACCCCTTTGGTCAGGAAAATTTTCACCAAAAATTTAAAAAAAACATTTGGTTGATACTGTGCGGCAAAGAAGCTACGGAATTCCTTATACCAACCTGAAAATATTACAGTTGTAGATGTAATAGTTATCGAGAAAAATACATTCAAAAATTGAAAACTTTAAAAAAATTAAAAAAAAAGTCAACTTTTTTGCTATTGGATATACGTCAAAACAATTGTTATATTTTTATTGCTTGCCTCACAAATAAATAAAAAAGACCCCAAAAGTTGCTCTAAAGGTTAGTGTTTGTAAGAAATAAATAAAAGTATAAATTGCCAAAACTCAAAACTGAAGTGACTTTGGCGGCCTTTCTGGGCATTATTATAAACACCTGTCCTTTATCTTTTATATCGTTGTATAGAAGGCCCCGAGAAGTTTAATTTAATGTATTATATTATATATTTTTACAAAGTTAACAATTTAAAAAAGTTAAAAACTACACTTTGTGGGTACCCCTTTGGTCAGGAAAATTTTCACCAAAAATATCAAAAAAACCTATTTGGTTGATACTGTGCGACAAAGAAGCTACGGAATCCATTATACCAACCTGAAAATATTACAGTTGTGGAAGTATTAGTTAATTAATTTAATTTAATTAATTTTATTATTAAATTAAAAATATATATTACATGTAGTTTTTCGTGCTGGTTTCAAAAATGCAGGAATTTTTTAAAACCAAGTCACTTGAGTTGCTAGATTTTGCAAAACTAGAGCAGTACTATACTTACCCATTGCAAAAAAATTTTAAAAATTATTTAAGCCGATTTTGTGCAAGTATATATATATATATATATATATATATATATATATATATATATATATATATATATATATATATATATATATATGAGTTAATCAAAGATTAGCGAGGCGGAATATAAAACCTCAATTAAAAAACGAAGATCTGTTCAAAAAATATATTACTAAAGTTAAAAAACAGGCAAAGACTTTGAATTTACATGGTTCTCTTAGGACCTAAAAACTAATTTTATTTATATACAAAAACGTCATATTTACATTTTTTATAACGAAAAAGACCGTTACGCCTTAAATCATTGATTTGTACTAATTGGTTTTTAGACTGTTGTGTAATTTATATTTATCAAGTGTGAACTTTTTCAGTCTGCACACTAGTTAGTATAAATCAATGCTTTAATTAGCATTAGTAATCTACTTGGGTCCTTATAAAACAAAATCTAATTTTCTCTTCTTAAGGACGGAAAATTTATCTAAAACAGCATCCACATTTATTTCCATCTCTCTGTGGATTCTTGGGGGGGTACTGACCCCCAGTATCCCCCCCCCTCCCCTTATCGACGCGCTTGGATAGGACATGGTCATACAAAATAAAAGTAAGAACACTGCAAATTCAAAACTCGCAAACGACCGAACCTACTGTACAACGTGTCAATGCTTTGTTAATTTAACCCTTAAAAATTTATTTTTTTATTGTTTTTCAAAATAAGATGATTGTTTACCAACTTACTTTTCCCACATCCCGTTGTGTATCTTTCCTGCTGCATCCAGGAATTGTAAATCTTGTCATACATTTTGAGTGCAAATTTTTTGTCTATTTATTTAACGAATTTCCAAAACACTGATGATTATTTATTTATCTGATTTTAATTTGTTGTCCAAATGTTTACATATTTTGGCAAAAGATGATATATTAAGCATAGTTTTAGAGGGTGTCCCAATTTGCAAGGTGGAAACCTTAGTAATTTTTTTCGCAAGAAATCTATTTTATACTTCCTTTGTTTTATAAATGTTTTGCTGAGAGATGAACTCAAAGATTATAGATTATAGTGATGAACTAAACTATGGGTACTAGAGTAAGATTTTGAAAAAATTCTCGGAAATGTCAATTTCTTTTGCAAGGGTGGGTACTTTTTTTGTGATCTTAAGGTATTTCTACCTATCAACCTCTAGCTGGAGTAGCATTGACATTGAGGATGATTATTAGTCCTAGAAACTTGAACCACTTTGTGGAACTTATTATAAAAGCGTATAAAGCAAGTATTATCCAGGCCGATATTAAATATTGTTTCTTTTTTCTATATTTCTTTAATTTGCTAATAATATTCATTGATTTTGGTCAAATCAGTGCCTTGTTTTCACCGAACATTTCCCTCTTCTTCATATTTTCTTTTGATTCGCACAATCGTCCACTTGTTTCATCCATAGTAAGCGGTTACACGGCGCATCAACCTACCAGCGTAATAAAAAGAAAGCTCAGCTAGCTATAGAAGTCTTCTTATTAGTTTATTTGTTTGTCAAAAAAATTTGCGTTTTTTGCAAAAATCAGTCAGTGACAATAAGCCCTGCAAATAGAAAATTTTCAAAAACCCATATCTGCGGCTAACTTCTGCTGTATGCATTTTACGAGGGCTGTCTTTTAAGTTTTGCATATACAGGTAGAATAAGACAGTAGATAATTTTTAAAGACTATTGTTTCTCGAAGTATTTTCCACGAAAAAAAAATGTGTTCTTGAAGGTTTCGACTGCTTCCTCTGGCGACGGAAGTCTTTGACCACGCAGTCCATTCTTGATTTTCGGAAAAGTATAGAAATAGTTCGGACTTAGGTCGGGACTATGGGAGGATAGTCCAACAATTCGACGTTTTGTTGGGTTAAATATTCAATGGTATTTTGTGCTTTGTGCAAACTTGCATTGTCAAAGTCAAAGTCAAAAAGTAGCTTTATTGTCTGTAGAAGAATATTACATTGACTAACCCATGTTTACCTAACTTATAATATATAAGTATACCTATTCTTACAATATAATTAAAATAAAATAATAATTATTACCAGCAAGTAAATTTCATTCTGGTTTTATAATAGTCGAATCTAAAAAACTGGAAATGTGTAAGCTTACTTAAAATTTATTAAAATTTGAATCCAAGAAAGGATATTTCGTTTTTATTTATCTAGTGAGAAAAAAATTCTTTCAAGCTATAATAGCTCTTTGTGGCTAAGAATTATTTTGTCATCCTTCTGAATTTTTTATAGCAAACAATTTGCCTAATTTCTACCGATAAATGATTAAATACTTTTTTTCCATTGTATATGAATGAGTTTTTAAAGAAGGTAGAATGCGGAATTGGGAGTTGCAATAAAAAAGGACGACGACTAGAGTAAACACTATGTCTTTCTAATTCACCTCGATATTTTTTAAACACCAAACATTCTCCAAAATAAAGATACAACACGAGGTTAGTATTTTATGTTCCTGAAATAAAGGTCTACAGGAACTACGTCTTTTTACCCTACAAAGATTTCTGATTGCTCTCTTTTGTAAAGTAAAAGAAAGATGTGATTGAACCAAAGAATAGTATACATTTTTTGCCGTAACAAAATCCAAGTTCTGTGCTACTACTCTTAGAGCAAAACAGCCTGAAGCAATTTTACCATTTAACTTTTTAATATGTTCATCAAACTTCAGTGAATTATCAATTATGATACCCAAAAACTTATTAATAACTTGGTTTGTAATATTTTCATTCTGTAGTTGAATATTATTCAGATCACATCTAAAATTTAAAATATGTGTCTTTGAGACATTACAAGAAAATAAATTTGCATCACACCATTCCTTAATGAGACTAAGGTCATTTTGAACTGTAACTGCGAATCTTTCAGCAATAACATCTCTCTTAGTTGAGATTAATTCGTTGTTCGAGGTTCGTTTTTCGAAGCTCAGCGATTACTTTCGTCAAACAACATGATGATGTACCAATCGGCAGTAACAGTCCTTTGATCTTCCAGAGCAAACTAATTTTCTTACCCCTAATTCTTCATGCAAATTTTTTTTAATTAAGGTCGTTGAAATCCCCAATGAAGCCTTAATCTCGCGGTATGTCACATGTCGATTTTCCGTGATAAGCATGCGCAAAGCATCGATGTTTTTCTGGGTAACTAAGGCTACCGTCCACGCTTGAATTCTTCATACCAACAAGAAACTGTCGACTGATGTGGCGCTTCATTACCGAAAACAGAAATCAACTCGACAAGGCATTCTTGATGAGATAATTTCTTTCGAAAATTTTAAATGCTATAGCACAGAAATGTTCTCGGTTTAATTCCATTTCTTGACTGGTTGGTTAACTTAAAAAATTACGAGTCGTTAAATACCGAGATGAATTCCATCAAAGGAGCATGCGCCAAAATTATCGTCAAAATGTCTAATTTAAATTATTGGCACGAAACCCGTCATTGGCGCGAGATCGAAGAGCTGAACGTATAATAAAAAATTCAAGGTATAAAATAATGGTCAATTCTAATTTTTAGGTATGATTTTATGTAGGTACCGGGTGGTTTTTTATAACCGCACTCAGCAACTTTATCATTGAAAATAAATTGAGATTTTTTTGGTTAATTATGACAACTTTAAAAGCCAACATAATTTTTTTCTATCCGTCACCATGTACACGGTGTCCCAAATTCGATGTTTTTGGGGGGTTTCGGGTATTTCTAGAGGGGCTAAAAAAAACTGATCCCCCTGTGTGACACTCAAATTTCAAAAGAAGCTTAAAGGTGAAAATCGCATTTTGATATAGCAAGCCGTTTGTAAACGACGGGGTGTTTTTAAAAAGTCTGCATTTTGGGAAGGGGTCTATAACTTGTTTATTTATTAATATTTTTTATTTCTGTGAAAAAATTCTTAAAACACTTTTTTAAGAGGAATTCAACTGTTAAATTAAATTTTATTTGTCACGTTTAGTTTTTGAGATATCACATAAAATTATTTTTTTCCCTTTATTTCTTTATATTTTTGTATTTTTTTTTTATTTTTACCACATATTTTAGTTTGCTTAATGGGTTCGATTCGGTTCGGTTCGGTTCGGTTTAATATTATAAAATAATAAAAATAAAAAAATAATAAAGAGGTGATTAAAAAATAAAAATAAAGAAAACAAAAAAAAATAAAATATTGAGTGTGATACATCATTTTAAAGGAAATTTTAAGCTGATTTTAAAAATCGAATAAAAAAGAGTTATTCTGTAAGAAAAATAACAACTTCATGCAATATCTTAAAAACCAAAAGAGATAAATAAAAACCGTTTACATCTGTCAATTCTTCAAGAAAAGATCTATAAGAAAGCTATTTACACAAAAACAAAATTTTCATAAACAAAAAAGTTATAGACCCCCTCCCAAAATGCAGACAAAAACACTCCGTAGCTTAAAAACGGCTTGCTATATCTAAATGTGGTTTTCACCTTTAGGCTTCTCTTGAAATTTGAGCGTCGCAAAGGGGTGTTAGTTTTTTTTCTATCTCCCCTAGAAATACCCGACACTACAAAAAAACAACGAATTTGGGACACCCTGTACAGGGTGTGACAATGAAGTCGATTTTTTGAGAGGGAACACCCTGTATATTTTTGCATTTTAAGATTCGTCTTTTCTTTCTGATTTCAAAAATATACAATATCTATGTGCTGCGATTAATATTTTTTGAGGCATATGCAGTATTTCTTCTATATGATCTTATGCCTTTCACGTTTACTTTGTTTTGCCATGGGTGTATTGACTCTCAACTCCAATGTTTCTTTAAGTATTTCTTGATTGTGTTTGTATTTTAAATGATCACACAGATCCAAGTTTTTTGGGAAGGAGCATTTACATTCTAGGCATCTAAACATAAAAACACTTTCTGCATAGGAATACCTTTGTTTTTGTATGCCATGTTTACTTTGACAGTGTTTATTCAAATTAAATTGGGCACTAAATAATTTGTCACACAACTTGCACGTCACCGGCATTTTCACAGCACAAAAAGGACGAATTTTCATCAAAAAGAACTGGAAATTATTAAAGTTTTGCTGTATAAAACATACTGAAATATCTCTCAGTTGATTGGTTGGCAGAAGTGACAGATCAACGCTTGCGCACGGTTTGGAATTCATCTCGGTATTTAACGACTCGTAAAAAATTCACTGATGTAGCTATAATACTATATGTATCGGACTGACGTTTGAATTTAGGTTACGTAAAGACTGAGGTTAAGTTTTAGTAACGACATTCGATCAGTGTCGCCCTCTATGTTTCTATATGCAAAATATTAAAGACAGCTCTCATAGATGTTTCAACCAAGCTCTTCTACTTTTTATGAATCTCACGATGTTTGCACGAATATCAGTCTTTTATTTCAATCTCTTGATAATATAAAATTTTTGATTTTTGTTTTATACTTACCTTTTTTTATCTTACAAGTTGATACTACGAATTTTAAACCTACCGGATTTCAAATATTTTTCCGGATCAATATTGTCCGAAAAGTAAGGACTAGCACTCTGCCTGGGCGGTGAAATCGGTGGCTCAGTAACAGGTACATTCCTCAGCAGTCCTCCACATTCTGGACGTACTTCAAGTAAAGGTAGCTTGAACTCGCTTTGGGTTAGCTAAAATAACTCTGGTATTTAGTAAGTGATCATATGGTTTCAGGTTTACTTTGTACACGAAGCGGTCGGGAAAGGAAAATTTAGCTCTATATTGCTAGTTCTACGTGTTAGTATAGAATTATAGGATATTAATATAGCTAAACCTAAGTTTTCAATGTTTTGCCATTTTGGTCTTATGGGTTTCCCTATACTTTTTTTTCAGCGGAAAAACAAATATCTTAGAAACTTCAAAATTTTTTTGTTTGGTAAATATTGTGAATAAACCAAGTTTTGTTAAACTGACATTATTTTTGCAAAAAAAAACAAAAAAATGACGGTTTTTCTAATTTTTCTCGAATTTTTATTTTTATGGCCTATAACTTTTCTGTATGTTACTTTTTCTCCAACGTCAACTTTCGCCGTACATCGCAATATTACGATTCCCTGTCTCTTTTTACCCCCCAAAACCTAACCCGCCCATGCTCACGCATTTATTTTTTTTAACTTCGTTTTTCACCGCTCTATAACTTCCAATGCTTTAAGTTCTGTTAGTAAATATATTTTTTTTACCTTAAAATATGGTTATTCTACTGGCCTATTTGTGATTTGTCATTAAAGTGTCTGTCAGTATATTATTGAAATTGTTTTTGATGAACAAAAATAAAACATGGAAACACGATGTGTTGCTTGTAAAAACGAGTTTTATAGAAGTGAAAAGCCGTTTTCTTTTTTGAAGTAGTTAGTTTGATTATTTAAAAAACTTTGTTTGTACCTAATCGCAGTATATATCCAGTTATAAATTAAAAATCAAACGTGTGCGAACTTTTAAAACCACAGAATATCATCGGAGAGTAAAATTGAAAAAGGAAAGGTAGCAGCTCCTGCGCAGCTTGCTCTCTCGACAAAAAATATCAATATTTTTCCCTCACTTTGCATATATGTAAAGGCCTATCCAGGTATATATATATATATATATATATATATATATATATATATATATATATATATATATATATATATAGCGATCATTGGTATATAATTCATTGGGTGGTGGTGGTGGAACATTAGGCGAACAAAAAACTTAAGAAGTTTCTAAGAGATTTGTTTTTTTCGCTCAAAAACACTTTTTTATGATATTTCTCTTTCAGAAATTCATCGTATCTAGTGTATAGGGTGTTCCATTTAAAAAACCACCGACCTGTCAAATTTTGACTCTTAGAATTTATTTTTATATTCCGACCCAAAAATTTTTAAACCACATAAAAAATTATTAAACTTTTGTGCTTATTATATTTTGATAGCTAGTCAAATAAACGTTTTAGATATGGTGTAAAAGTATACGGGAAATAATATAAAATTTATATAACTAAATCATTTTCAAGGTTTTGCCATTTTGGTCTTATGGGTTTCCCTATATACAAAAAATCGCTAAATGACGTTTTTTTGGAATCTCAATTCAATCAGTGGTTTTTTCGTATCTGTATGACGCCACAATATTGCCACTCGGTGCTTTTTTTGATAAACTGTAAAGTTTGTAAAATATGAATTTTTAAAGTTTTGCCATTTTGGTCTTATGGGTTTCCCTATACTAAAAATCGCTAAATGACGTTTTTTGGAATCTCAACTCACTCAGTGGTGTTTTCGTATCTGTATGACGCCACAATACTGCATCTCGGTGCTTTTTGTGATAAACTGTATAGTTTGTAAAATATGAATTTTCAAAGTTTTGCCATTTTGGTCTTATAGGTTTCCCTATACTAAAAATCGCTAAATAACGTTTTTTGGATTCTCAATTCAATCAGTGGTTTTTTCGTATCTGTATGACGCCACAATATTGCAACTCGGTGCTTTTTTTGATAAACTGTATAGTTTGTAAAATATGAATTTTCAAAGTTTTGCCATTTTGGTCTGATGGGTTTCCCTATACTTTTTTTTTGGTAAATATTGTGAATGAACCAAGTTTTGTTAAACTGACATTATTTTTGCAAAAAAAACAAAAAAAATTACGGTTTTTCTAATTTTTCTCGATTTTTTATTTTTATGGCCTATAACTTTTCTGTATGTTACTTTTTTCTCCAACGTCAACTTTCGCCTTAAATCGCAATATTATGATTCCCTGTCTCTTTTTACCCCCCAAAACCTAACCCGCAACGCCCATGCTAACGCATTTATTTTTTTTAACTTCGTTTTTACCGCTCTACAATTTCCAATGCTTTAAGTTCTGTTAGTAAATATATTTTTTTTTACCTTAAAATATGGTTATTCTACTGGCCTATTTGTGATTTGTCATTAAAGTGTCTGTCACTATATTATTGAAATTGTTTTTGTTGAACAAAAATAAAAAATGGAAACACGATGTGTTGCTTGTAAAAACGAGTTTTATAGGAGTGAAAAGCCGTTTTCTTTTTTGAAGTAAGTTAGTTTGATTATTTAAAAAACTTTGTACCTAATCGCAGTATATATCCAGTTTTAAATTAAAAATCAAACGTGTGCGAACTTTCAAAACCACAGAATATCATCGGATAGTAAAATTGAAAAAGGAAAGGTAGCAGCTCCTGCGCAGCTTGCTCTCTCTACAAAAAATATCAATATTTTTGCCTCACTTTGCATATATGTAAAGGCCTATCCAGGTATATATATATATATATATATATATATATATATATATAGCGATCATTGGTATATAATTCATTGGGTGGTGGTGGAACATTAGGCGGGAAAACTCTGTACAATCAACTAAATCTTCCATGTTTCAAACATGTCACCTGACAAACCCGGCGTCATAATTTGTTTACCAAACAGACGAATAGCTGTACTTTGATGCCTTTGCTGCTAAGCAGTAATCGTTACGAACACGACTGTATTGCGCACTGCGAAAGGCAGTACCCTCCCAAGCGCAAAAGAGACAATAAAATATGGTTTCGTATAAAAAAGATCTGGTACGACGCCAGTTTGGTCTCCAACACGAATCCACTCTGCAACATCTACTTCAGAAGTGACTACAAGTTCAGGGAAGAAAAAAGAAGACACTATGACTCTGAAAACCATTGGATTATTCATCCTTTAAGCAGAATTAATGGTAAAAAATTAAAAACTATTTAGAAACCATCAGAACAAAGCACCGTCGCCGCGTCGAATAAACTTATATTAAATTTCTCCTATAGTTCTGCTGGTACTCAGTTTAATAACTTTTAAAAAAATTGTGATTTTTAGTTTTTTTATTTCGCCAAAAAGTATATCCCAGTGCCCAAAACTGAGTACCAGCAGAAATAGATACGATGATTTTCTGAAGAAAAAATTTAATTTAACAAAAAATTTTTTTTGAGCGAAAAAAACAAATATCTTTGAAACTTCTTAATTTTTTTGTTTGTAAAATATTGTAGACATTTAGCACCCAAAGAGCTACCTACCGAGTTTTGTATATGTATACCCACATAGCACAATCACGTGTTTAACATGTAAAAAAGGCGTGAGAAAAAAAAACGTTGATTTTAAAAGCTGTTAGAAAAAAACGTTTATTTCATGTATGAAAACAAGCTTAATAGGTCATTCATTAACGTTATAAAAAATAACGTTGCTAAAAACTGCGTTGTAATAACGCCATTATCAAATTAAAACAGCAATGCTTTTACGTTAGTTTCACGTGATTTTTATCGACGTTAAAATCACATTAGATTCACGCCTTTTCTACACGAATTTTAAAGCGTGACTTGCATGGCTTTTCTACCGAATATTTTTGGGATTTTACTAGCAGCAGCGCCACCTATTGTCGGCATTTTTCACTTTGACGAAATATATCAGGCAGTGCTTTGGCCTCTAAACTCCAAAAACCTGTTAAGGAACTGATCCCTGATCCTTTACGATCACGACGCATCTGTTATTAACCAAATAAAGACACATTTATATTATGTGAATGTGTTTACTGTTAAAAAATCTTGTTTAGCTTTTAAATAGATATTTTGGCTTGCCTTGAGCGCCATCTTTAAAATTGTCTAGAAGTGTTGTAGTCTTAAACTAGTGAACTTTTATAACTTCCTTTCGCGTCTATTTTAAGTTAAAAAAATGTTATTAAAAAAACGTGACCAAAAAAGACTCACAAAGTTAGTAGGTTTGAGAAGTCTTAATCCAGTGGCGTTTCAGAACATGTTGTGGAAGACTTTTCAAGTGAGAATTTGGTACATGAAAATAACGAGGGTAAAAAACATGTTATATACACAGCACCAGAAACTTCAGCAAAAAGTACATTTTTATAGCTTGATTTCTTCTTGTTTTTAAGTTATCTTTAAGCATGTAGATTTAACAAAATAAATATTACATGGTATGAGGTTGTTTTCAAGTAAAAAAAAACTTTGTTATTTTTGTTCACGTTAATTTAACGTTGATGTGATTTTTGTGCTATGTGGGTAAATTTTAAAAAAATTTTCTCGAATGATTTGAGGTTATGTAAAAAATAACATTTACAAAAGTTTTAGACATTTTTATGGCCTATGACTTTTCTGTATCTCACTTTTTTCTCCGACGTCAACTTTCGCCGGAAATCGCAATAATACGATTCCCTGCCCCTTTTTACCCCCCCAAACCTAACCCGCAATGTCCCTGCTCACGCATTTATTTTTTTTTAACTTCGTTTTTTGCCGCTCTACAATTTCCAATGCTCCAAGTCCTGTTAATTATTTTCTTTTTTTTTTTTTGTTCAAAATATGGCCTAGTAGGATTTTTAACGGCATTGACTTTCGTGAAACATTAAATTATGTATGTATGTTATAAAAAAGTTATTTTATCTCCAACAACCTCTGATACGCGTTACTCGATTTTTTGTTTCGACTTCTTAAAGGGGGTTAAAAACTCTACTAGTTTGCTAATTTAAACATTAAACTATTCTGTATCTTTAATGAAAAAACGGAAAGAAAATTGAAGAAAATTAATTTGGAACAGCTTGTATATTGCTTCTGTTAGCTATACTTTGTTTTAGGCATGCTGGAATGCTATCAAATATTCCACTATCTCTTGAATATTTGGATAAAATACTTTGACATTGCCTTTGTTAGAAGATCCAAGGTAGACACTGGAATATACGATTGGGTGAAATACATTGCTATATTTTGCGACGTTACGTCGTATCTTAATCTAATTTTGATGTTTTTTATTGGGTTTATAATTAATGACAATAAGCTCGTCGTGATTGAAAAACGTGCAATTTTCATTCACAGAATTACCAGCTCTTGGTTTTGGATTGACTTTATATCGTCATCGCCAAAGTATCTTATTTGTTATCCAAATCAACACTTGTTATGTGGACGAGTGCCGTGGATCTTTTTAAATATAATCGGTATGCTGAAAATGGTTTTGATGTACAGACTTTTAGAAGTGCTCCACAACACATTTTTATATTTCAACATCAACAACAAGTTTATTTTATCGTTTATGCAATTGTTGATGATCTTCATTTTAATCACACACTTTATGGCCTGTTGGGAATTTGGAGTTCCGAGAATAAGATATAGCTTATCTGGTTCAGAGTATACCAAAACCTGGATACTAAAAGATAATCTTATTGAGAAGCCCGTGGTGACCCAATATTTTTTTTCAATATTTAAGGTTTCTGCTCAAATATTTACTGTAGAAATTGAAGAATTTCGTGGTCAATTGCTAGAAGAAGTAATTTTTGGATTAATATTTTACTTCTTAGGAAAGATTATCAACTTAATTTTCTGGGCGGCACTTTTAAATGCAATAATTGCCAAAGACTCTCAAAGTATTAAATTTCAGGAGGTTATCTCAGAAGTTAAAGATTTCATATTCCACAAATCATTGCCACCAGATGTTAAAACCAGGATTTTGGATTATTACCACTTTAAATATCAAGGCAAATTTTTTAACGAAGCCAACATCACAGAATTATTAACAGAAGGTTTAAAACACAAAGTAAACTATCATAAAAGCATGATTATTAAAAATAGTCACTTGCCCATTTTGCGAAGTCTAGATGAAGATACTCTTAAGCAAGTTTTCGAACGTTTTGAAACCGTAATTTTCTCGGCTAATGATGTAGTTATGACGTCTGGTTCCCCAGGAAGTTCTCTATATGTTATAGCTTCTGGAACTGTGGCAGTTTATTCCCATTCTGGTAAAGAAGTCTGCCATTTAATGGACGGTTCATATTTTGGTGAACTTGCTCTGCTTATTAAAAATCAAAAATGCACTGCTACTATCATTGCCATTGAAACTTGCAAAGTTTTTCGTTTAGATAAAAAATATTTTAATAAGTTTCTTGTTTCTAATAAAGAAATCTATGCTGCTCTTTTAATTGCTGCTGAAGAGAGGTTAAGAACGATTGCTGCTATTGAGGAGGAATATAAGAAACTTATGTTTGAGGAGACTTATAAAAACGTGTAATCACAGATTTTTACTTGGTGATCAGGTTGAATGTTGAAGTTGAGTTATTTTATTTGTTGATTTGTTTGTGTTTGGCTAATTTTTATTGATTTTGCTTTTGTGACAATCATTGCCTCCAGATCTTAAAACTAGGTTTTTGGATTATTACTACTTTAAATATCAAGAAATTTTTTTTAATGGAGCCATCATAACAGAATTATTAACAGAAGGTTTAAAACACAAAGTAAACTATCATAAAAGCATGATTATTAAAAATAGTCACTTGCCCATTCTGCGAAGTCTAGATGAAGATACCCTTGAGCAAGTTTTCGAACGTTTTGAAACCGTAATTTTCTCAGCTAATGATGTAGTTATGACGTCTGGTTCCCCAGGAAGTTCTCTATATGTTATAGCTTCTGGAACTGTGGCAGTTTATTCCCATTCTGGTAAAGAAGTATGCCATTTAATGGGCGGTTCATATTTTGGTGAACTTGCTCTGCTTATTAAAAATCAAAAATGCACTGCTACTATCATTGCCATTGAAACTTGCAAGTTTTTCGTTTAGATAAAAAATATTTTAATAAGTTTCTTGTTTCTAATAAAGAAATCTTTGCTGCTCTTTTAATTGCTGCTGAAGAGAGGTTAAGAACGATTGCTGCTATTGAGGAGGAATATAAGAAATTTATGTTTGAGGAGACTTATAAAAACGTGTAATCACAGATTTTTACTTGGTGATCAGGTTGAATGTTGAAGTTGAGTTATTTTATTTGTTGATTTGTTTGTGTTTGACTAATTTTTATTGATTTTGCTTTTGTGTTAGTTCATGGCCTGTATGCCGGACATTTGGTAAGGATTGCATTTTGCTAAACCAGCAAATGTTATGTGGACGAGTTATATGAATTATTTTAAATATCATCGCACGCAAGCAAACATTTTCATATTTCTTTTCACTTTATACACCAACCTGGATACTGGAAGACATTGAGAAGCCCCTGGTGACCCAATATTTCTTTTCAATAATTAGAGATTCTGCTCAAATACTTACTGTAAATATTGAAGATTTTCGTGGTCACCTGCTTATTGTTAAATTACTTCTTGGGAAACACTATCAATTTAGTTATCTGGGCGGCCCGGCCTTTTTAAATGCAATCATTGCCAAAGACTCTCAAAATATTAAATTTTAGGAGGTTATCTCAGAAGTTAAAGATTTCATATTCCACAAATCATTGCCTCCAGATGTTAAAACTAGGTTTTTGGATTATTACCACTTTAAATATCAAGAAGTCTGCCACTTAATGGACGGTTCATATTTTGGTGAACTTGCTCTGCTTATTAAAAATCAAAAATGCACTGCTACTATCATTGCCATTGAAACTTGCAAAGTTTTTCGTTTAGATAAAAAATATTTTAATAAGTTTCTTGTTTCTAATAAAGAAATCTATGCTGCTCTTTTAATTGCTGCTGAAGAGAGGTTAAGAACGATTGCTGCTATTGAGGAGGAATATAAGAAACTTATGTTTGAGGAGACTTATAAAAACGTGTAATCACAGATTTTTACTTGGTGATCAGGTTGAATGTTGAAGTTGAGTTATTTTATTTGTTGATTTGTTTGTGTTTGGCTAATTTTTATTGATTTTGCTTTTGTGACAATCATTGCCTCCATATCTTAAAACTAGGTTTTTGGATTATTACTACTTTAAATATCAAGAAATTTTTTTTAATGGAGCCATCATAACAGAATTATTAACAGAAGGTTTAAAACACAAAGTAAACTATCATAAAAGCATGATTATTAAAAATAGTCACTTGCCCATTCTGCGAAGTCTAGATGAAGATACCCTTGAGCAAGTTTTCGAACGTTTTGAAACCGTAATTTTCTCAGCTAATGATGTAGTTATGACGTCTGGTTCCCCAGGAAGTTCTCTATATGTTATAGCTTCTGGAACTGTGGCAGTTTATTCCCATTCTGGTAAAGAAGTATGCCATTTAATGGGCGGTTCATATTTTGGTGAACTTGCTCTGCTTATTAAAAATCAAAAATGCACTGCTACTATCATTGCCATTGAAACTTGCAAAGTTTTTCGTTTAGATAAAAAATATTTTAATAAGTTTCTTGTTTCTAATAAAGAAATCTTTGCTGCTCTTTTAATTGCTGCTGAAGAGAGGTTAAGAACGATTGCTGCTATTGAGGAGGAATATAAGAAATTTATGTTTGAGGAGACTTATAAAAACGTGTAATCACAGATTTTTACTTGGTGATCAGGTTGAATGTTGAAGTTGAGTTATTTTATTTGTTGATTTGTTTGTGTTTGACTAATTTTTATTGATTTTGCTTTTGTGTTAGTTCATGGCCTGTATGCCGGACATTTGGTAAGGATTGCATTTTGCTAAACCAGCAAATGTTATGTGGACGAGTTATATGAATTATTTTAAATATCATCGCACGCAAGCAAACATTTTCATATTTCTTTTCACTTTATACACCAACCTGGATACTGGAAGACATTGAGAAGCCCCTGGTGACCCAATATTTCTTTTCAATAATTAGAGATTCTGCTCAAATACTTACTGTAAATATTGAAGATTTTCATGGTCACCTGCTTATTGTTAAATTACTTCTTGGGAAACACTATCAATTTAGTTATCTGGGCGGCCCGGCCTTTTTAAATGCAATCATTGCCAAAGACTCTCAAAATATTAAATTTTAGGAGGTTATCTCAGAAGTTAAAGATTTCATATTCCACAAATCATTGCCTCCAGATGTTAAAACTAGGTTTTTGGATTATTACCACTTTAAATATCAAGAAGTCTGCCACTTAATGGACGGTTCATATTTTGGTGAACTTGCTCTGCTTATTAAAAATCAAAAATGCACTGCTACTATCATTGCCATTGAAACTTGCAAAGTTTTTCGTTTGGATAAAAAATATTTTAATAAGTTTCTTGTTTCTAATAAAGAGGTCTATGCTGCTCTTTTAATTGCTGCTGAAGAGAGGTTGAGAACGATTGCTGCTATTGAGGAGGGATATAAGAAATTTATATTTGAGGAGACTTATAAAAACGTGTAATCACAGGCAGCAGCAAAGACTCTAAAATAATTAAATTGCAGGAGGCTCTCAGAAGTTAAAGATTTTATATTCCACAAATCGATAATGCCAGATGTTAACACCAGGATTATTACAACTTTAAATATCAAGGAAGCAAATTTTTTAACAAATCCAACATAACAGAATTATTAGCAGAAGGTTTAAGACACAAAGTAAACTATTATAAAAACATGATGATTTAATATAGCCGCTTGAGTAATGATGTTATTATGACGTGTGGTTCTTCAGGAAGTGTTCTATTTGTTATTGCTTCTGGAACTGCTTTGCTTATTAAAAATCAAAAATTTACTTCAACTATTATAACCATTGAAACTTGCAAAGTTTTTTATTTGGATAAAAAATTTGCTTGCCTCTTATAAACATATATACGCTGCTGTTTTACTTGCTGCTGAAGAAAGGTTAAGAATGATTTCCGCTAGTGGGGAGAAATATAGGAAACTTATGTTTAAGAAGACTTATTAAAACGTGTAATCACAGGTTTTTCTTTGGTGATCCGTATGAGGTACCAAAGGGAATTATTATATTTCTCTATGCAACAACACTACGGACATAGAGGAATATATGGGTTAGTTACTTAGTAGTGTGGAAGGCCAATTTTATTTATTTGTAGATTTGTTTGTGTTTAGCTATTTTTTTTAATTAGTAGTTCATGGCCTTTATCAAGATATTTGGTAAGGGTTAAATTTTTTTATATTTTTATTCATTGTTAAAAAGTGTACCTAAATATTAAAATATACAATATTATATACGCTAGTTTTTCACAGAGTGTTATATTTGGTTCGGTTCGGTTATCGATTGGCGTAAATAAGCGCAGATACGATTACTCAAGTAAAAAATGTGCGCCCCCAGAAAAGCGCGCTTCTGCAAATGCGCTAGCAAGTCGAATTGTCCTACCCAGCCGAAGTTGAGTTTTGTAGGGTATTTTAAGAAAAAGCTGAGGGTATATTTTTTAATGTTTGGCATGAGCTAAATTTTTATTCATGAATCGATTTTCCGGCTTCAGAATCTATGATGACGGCTGCCGAAGTTAAGAAAAAAAATGAATTTCCTGCTTTAGAAGAAATTAAATTCATTTTGATGGATTAACTTTAAGGGGGACTAATTCAGTTTAAAATTAGTTGTTCATATCATATCTAAGTTTCGTTTACAAAAATCAGCTGGACCACCAGTAACGTGAAAATTCGACATATATATATATATATATATATATATATATATATATATATATATATATATATAAAAAATCCGAACACCGGTCTATTCTATCCACCGTGGTATCTACCTACCTCTTTGTCTTCAATAGTTTTGGGATCCCACTTATTATTTTGTAGATACCCGATTTTCATTATTTGGTTAGTTGAGTTTCTTCTATCGTTTTGTAAGCGTTCGAAGTCACTTAGAGCTTCTGTCGCTTGGACAGTGTATCTTTGACCAAACTCCCCGTGTTCTCTTGGTACAAAGCCTAAAATAAATTTTTATTAGTGGGTGTCAAAAATCTAACATAGCTATCTTACCCATCAAAAAGTATTTGTCTATTTGTTTGAAACTCGTAGACAACGTTTCGGTTAGCAAATATCTCTAACCGTTTTTTAGTGTAAACTAAACAATCCAATCTACAGGCTACTACTTGGTGTGCAGTCAGGTGTGACAGCCCGCCCCCTTTTTATTCCTAGAATATGGTTGTTTTCGTTAAGGAGTAGCTTTCATATGTTTGGTATGTTCGACCTTGGTTTACTGAAAACTTTTTAATTCTGCATTATAAATGCAGCTTCAATAAACTTTCGTTTTCGCCAATGCAACTCCTTATGCAAAACTTTAGCTTCAGACCATTGAATCCTGTGATCCGCTAAACCGAATTTTGCAATATCTGCTAATTGAATACTTCTTACCTGAAGATGGCGTTTCGTTTCACCTACATATGATTTACCACACTCTGCGGGCACCTTAACGTTACCAAAGAATAGAATTGGTTGATTGACCGATCGAAAAATGAGGCCTAGACGATAATTTCCGCTTCCAGTACAAACGATTCTTTGCAAATATATTCCTACTGTAGTTGAAAAGACAAAAACAAAATTGTAACATCAAACAAACACAGTGCCGAATTCCATATTCTCTGCTATTAGTAGACTTGTTATAGTAACGTAAAAACATTCAACTTAAACTCAAATTTGGGACAAAACGTAGAGCGCTTAACGTGCAGTTTTACGTAAAAATACGTAGCACAAATTAAACTATCTATTGACGAAAACAAAAATTCATAATGAAGAAAAAAAAAGTTTTGATCGGACATACCAAACATATGAAAAAAAGCATCTTAGAACTAAAAAAGGAGGCGGGCCTTCACACCTGATTGCACACCAAGTAGTATAAGTAATAGCCTGTAGATTGGATTGTTTAGTTTACACTTGAAAACGGTTAGAGATATTTGCTAACCGAAACTTGATAACCGAAACATCATATTAAAAATAAATAAAGACAATGGAAGTCCGAAATTTTATTTCTAAGTATTTATCTGTGTTTAGCAATCAAACGATCTAATTTTACTTAATAAAACTGGCCTACAAGATGATGACGTCACTATTTTTTTTAAACGGCCATAGTAATTATTAAAGCAATCACAACTTTAAGCGCTTATATAGTTTCACTTATTTTTAAATGCTGTGCTAACATTATTTCACTTCAAGCGCATTACATTATAGTAACCCTTAGCAACGGGTAAATAAGATACGGTCAATATTTTGTCAGCTGAGAGCAGAACTCACGGTGGATAGAATAGACCGGTGTTCGGATCTTATAAATATATATCGAATTTTCACGTCACTGGTGGTCCAGCTGATTTTTAGAAACGAAAGTTAGATATGATATGAACAACTAATATTTTTTGATTTTTTTGAAAACTAAGGCAATTTTCGTACTATTTTTTAGTATATTCTTATAAAATAATATTTTTCAGACATACCAGTCGTTATTTTTTTTAACCCGCTTCATTTCTCTTTACACAAAAACTAAAATTCGAAGAAATTAATGTGTTCGTTTCAACTTCAAAAATTATCCGCTGACCTACCTCTTTGTTTACTACCCAATAGTCCTCGGTTCACCTTTGATACTAAACGATCACATTCAGTTTGACTTGTTGTTTAAGTTTTGTGTAGGTAATAAAAAATAAAGCGGGCAAAAAAAAATAACGAAAATACGTTTAGAAAATTACATTTTATAAGGATGTACTAGAAAACAATGGAAAAATGGCCTTAGTTTTCAAAAAATTCAAAAAATATTAGTTGTTCCGTTGTTCATAACAGATCTAACTTTTGTTTACAAAAATCAGCTGGACCACCAGTGACGTGAAAAATTCGACATATATATATATATATATATATATATATATATATATATATATATATAAGATCCGAACACCGGTCTATTCTATCCACCGTGAGCAGAACTATCTTTTCTTTAAAAAGTGTAGGTTAGTAGAGTAAGAGTTTACTGCTCCAAAATAAAAAAAACTTTTTTTTCACGTAGGATTATTTTCACTAATTTACGTATCTTTCGCAGTTTGAGGCTCATTTTTGTTGAAAATAATTCCGCTTTTTGCAAAACTATTTTCTCCGGTAAAAAAACGATTTTTTTGAAAATTTTGGCCTATTTTTTTGCGATAAACTGACAATTTGATTAGATTTAAATATCACAAAATTTTATTAATTTTTTCTAATTTAGTTTTTATGTTTTAAAATAATAGACCCGTTTAAATAAGTTTTAGAAGGGGACACTAATAACAGAATCGAAACTACGAGGGTGGATCAAATATAAACAAGCCTTTGTTTATAAACCAGTTATTTAGAAACATGACACAAAACAGAAATTTTTTCTACTTTTCTACACATATCTTTTCTCTGTTAATACACTTTTCCCAACGGTTTGATAGTTTCTTAATCCCGTTTTCATAAAAGGAAGCTGGGCGGGTATCTAACCAGTTGCGCACAAATGCCTTCACCTCTTCATTGGTCTGAAATTGCTCGCCTCACAGTGAATCTTTGAGTGGGCCAAACATATGAAAATGGCAAGGTGACAAATCTAGACTGTGTGGAGGGTATTCCAGCACAGTCCAGTGCATTTCATTGATTTTGGCCTGTGTTAAAGCTGCCGTATCAGGTCTAGCGTTGTCATGGAGGAGCAACACGTCTTGGATGGGGTGTGCTCTCCTCGTTTGGCGATAATCAAGCTTTACCAGGTCGAGAAAGTTGCAGTAGTAAGCCGCGTTTATTGTTATTCGCTCGTGCGAAAAATCCACCAACAAAACTCCTCTCCAGTCCCAGAAAACAGTCGCTAAAACTTTGCCTGCAGAAATGATGGTACGCGGACAACGTGGATGACTCACGTTGTCGACATGCTCACGGCCGTCGTTAATTTCTTTGCACCAAGTTTTTACAGGTACCCACGAAAGCGTCTTATTTCCGAACTGTGCTCGCAATCTGCATCGAATTTCAACAGGTTTCACGTTTTCGCGTGTAAGTAATTTAATGATTATTCTTTGCGCAACACTGCTGTGTACCTTCTTCTCGCTCATGGCGATTGCTCCTGGCCAAATGAGCATCGCGGCACTACCAGCCGCCTACATGCTGCTGAATATCCCTACTCCAAAATTATAACGGCCACGTTCATTTTCAATGACTTTAACGTTAGTAAGTTTAAAAGGCTTGTTTAACTTTTGATCCACCCTCGTATTGAAAATGAAAAAAAAATCGTAACTTTTGAGGAAGTTATTGCAAAAAAACTCTCAAAAGTTGTTTGACTTCCCCGAAGTTAATGTAATTCGATAAAAATGTAATTTATTTGATAAACAAAAGCCTTAAAAATTCGGTTTCGATAAAATGTCACTCGATAAAACGACTGAAAAAGTCCGTATCATTACGTATCAATTCGTTTGTGACTTTATTAATTTAATGATGTATCAAGGACTGTACTTGTGCTACGTTCAGTTTCCGGTTCTTGCCGGAGCATTAGTTATGATTTATTGTGACAATATTGGCGTATGGGATTGGGCGACGACATTTATTTAACGTATGGCACAAGACACCGGTTTCACAGGATAAAAATCAATCCGTTTTGAAGTATGTATGTGAAAATAGTGAATATAAAGACTATGATAAAGAATATCAGTGCATGGTAAAAAACCTTGCAAAATTTGATAGTGATTGATCTATATTGATAATAGTAGAGCAATATTAATAAATTTAGTTAAATTTTTATGAATCAAATAAAAAAAATCTTTAAGCTATTTACGTACACACTCTATGAAAATTTGAATTTTTCCAGTTATTTGCTTAAGAGGAAAAAACGACATGCGACATTATTTTTGGAGGCGACTGTACCATCTACAGAATGCACAATATATTAAAATCACATTTTTTAAACGCTAGTTGATATTTCCAAACTTTCAGCATCAATTTGTTAAAATTAAAACCATAAAATAATTTCGATCGTTCAGAACCGACAAGCTGACAACCGTGTGCCGCGGGCATATTTGTAAACGACGTCCATGATTGCGATTCGGTTGTAGCCCGAACGCTGCTGTAACCGTGTCAATGAAGCCCTATTCTACATTGACACGGTTCGGTTACGTTGGCGATCAATTCACAACGGTTAGGTTTCACATTCTCTAGGATCCCGGGAAAGAGGTCAGGGACTATGTTTTAAAAAAATATATGTATGTTAGAAATTTACAAATTCTTTCTTAAGAAAGATTGTGGTTCTGATATCCAGACTGATTTTTAACGAACATTTTTGCGATCACGGGTGTTAGTTACCCAAGCGATTTACCATATCGTCTGCTATTTACCAGAGATGTTCGGGCGAAAGCCGATTGGCGATCCTGGGTGTTGTATACAAATATGCGTGGCAGAAGAAAAATGCGTGGTTCTTTTATAATGATGAAAGACGATCTTTTATAATGATGAAAGACGATAAGATTAGTTTTTACCTTCGTAACCCGGTATCATAGGATGTCTGTATATTGTATCCCCACTTCTGTCATTGACTGTATCGATATCTCTTAGTGCTGGACGAAAAGTCTAAAAAAGATCAGCTTTTATTGTGGAAAGACTATTGTTTGCAAATTTAACTGGTATATATTTGTACCTACTCGTTTTACGATTTTTGAATTTTTTTTGTTACTATAGACCAGTCATTAAAGCGCAAAATGTCAAAATCGCGACTAATTCTATAATGACTGGGCTACTCAGGGCTATCAAAATGGACGGGCCACGATCCTCCACTTTGTTGACGTCACATCCGGGGCTGATTTTTTTTTGATGGTCACGTTACGACACAGCTGATTGTCTTTAAAATATTGAAGTTGGAATGACGGTTCATGAATATTTGATTTTTTTTAAATAAAGCCGTTTTTGAGATTGTTTTTACTTTATTCTGGCAGGGCAATTTTTTTTAAATGTATAGTAATCCATAATTTTTCATAGCCGCTTCATTAGCTCACACAAAAATTAAGTTTAAAGCAGAAGCGAATGTGACAATCACAGATGACAAAGTCGAATATATGTCAAATATAACAGTTGGCATGTGGTACATGGCGGGTAATTTGAATTCAAAATAAGGAATGCTAAATCTTGAAGATTTTAACCTTTTAATCATGTTGCTTCCTTACAAACCTTTGGTGGAATATCGGGATGGTGTCTGAGAATATTTCACTGAAATTTTGCGGAAATCTGTAGTGCCATTTTGAAAATATCATAAAAAAACGTCTGACCTCCCATAAGACCCAATGTAAAATTCAGCCCCGGGAGAACAGCTGATTTTTTCAGGGTCGTGGCCTCTATTTTTGTGTTCGCCTTGGGCTACTATATTGACAACGAAAACTCTGTAACATATTTCGCTATATAACAAGTAAAATTATACCTAAATGTTGATGAAGCAGAATTTTACCGAATGTATATGTTTGTCAGTGGCGCACCCAGGAATATGGCTTGGGGGGGGGGGGCGAGGCCTCTTGGAGGGGGGCCCGAAGCCTCATGATGTCGAATTTTAAGCTATTTTTTGTGTTTTTTCATGAAATATGTCGAAAATATGTAAAAAAATCTAAGGCTTGGGGGGGCTCGGGCCCCGAGGCCCCCCCGTGGGTGCGCCATGTGTTTGTAATAGGATATACGAGCTGATGGCACTTAGTGTCCTTAAATAATTTGACAGTTCTTGCATTTAAAAATTGCTTGTAAATGCTTCTTATTCGTAATGATTTAGCAATGAACACAAATAAATATTACCTTAAAATTATCCACAATTCTCTCCGAAAGTACCAATTTTTCCGCATGATGCACTGTTGGATCGAGAAGAACTTTATGTGTAGTTGTGCCAAACGTGTCCCCTATGCGATACTTGTATTGGGGACAAAAGCCCGTATAACTAAAAAAAGATTTAAGATAAAATATCTAAATTCTAAATTACTGTACTTTTGCAGTTACAAAAGGTTTTATCATAAATATAGGTATTATTATTATCATTATTATTATTATGCATATGAATTATTATGGTTATATAATGTTAGCCACCTATTAAGTTTGGATTTTTTTGTAGATAAATCTACATGTTGCTAAAGGCTGCATTATAATTATGTCATATTATATTTTTCCTTTTATAAATTAATAAAAATTGTAATGCTATTTGAGAGTAAACAATTATTTCAGTAACCTTCTCTTCTAAAACCTTTCTTACCCGGGGATAAAATGTGGATTTGGGGACGAAATAAGCTCCATTTTAAGTGTTTTTATCAAAGTAACACATGAAATTTTGTTGCTCCCCTTTAGGTATTAAAAATTTAAAAAGGCCATACAAATTTTATCGCGATAATTTTGAAATGACCAATTTAGGTGTTTTTGTTTTGACTTGGTTTTAACACTAATTGATGTTTGTCTCTGTGTTGTTGCAGTGGCGGCGCTTGTGGTAGTGCCACGGTGCCAGGGCACTTTTCTATTTTTTTGCAAAAAGACGTTTCTTTTCCATTTTTAAAACATCTTTATATGTTTTTACTATTTTATGCATTTCTTTTTAGTTTATTCATTATATGAAATTGGGTAACCCTGTGCATTTCTATGGACCACAAACCGACTCGATTCAACGCCATGAATGGGACACTAAAACGCAAAGCAGCGTAGAACACGCCCAGGTAGCAAGGTCACGTTTTTTAAACGTCAAAAACAGGTCATTTTTAATGACCATTGACGTCTCTAGTCTGACGTGTAAATGACCTTTAAATGACGTTCAAAAGACACACCCAAAATGACGTCATTTTTAAATGTTTTAAAGACGTCAGCAATATGATGTATTCGGGACCAAATCAGAACATTAGACACACACACAGACACAAACCTATTTATGACTTTTTTTAAACTCGTCTAAATATATGAAATATTCCCTGCAGTTGAGAACACTGAAGGAGACTTAGACACAGAAGGTGACTCTTATGTGACTTAGACCTGGAAGTACTGGAACAGGTACAGCGTTGATATATTTTCTTTGGTACAGCGGTGTTCGTCCTTTGGTTCGTCTGTGAGATACAGATCAAAATAGACCCATACCTAGACTTACACATCTCCACCTTGAAGCGAAAGGAGCCTCGAAGTTTGTCTTGATTTAATATTTAATTTATTTTACATACGTACCCCCACATTCCGTATAAATCCGGTCAAGTACTGACTGGAGCACCATCTATGTAAGTATGAGTGTATGTCCCTTGGACAAAGTGTGCAGTGTGGGTAGTGACCAATATATGACGTTTTTCAGACGTCAAACACTACACTACGAAAAGACGTCAAGTAACTGACGCCTTAAAGACAACATTTTTTGGTAGATGACCACTTTTCGACAAAAAAAAAGATGTCATTTGATGACTCCTTTCTGTAGGCTCCTTAGAACAGAGATGGATTTTATCAGCAGCCTATATAAGCGAAAGAGAAAACATCCTGTACATACAGGGTCCCTAAATTAAATCATACTGAAATTTTTAGAGTTTGGTCCGTCCTACCTACCTGATTGTGAATGAACATAACTGTGTCATTATTCTTAAAAGCTCCCCGAGCGAGTAGGGTAAACTGCCCAATTGTCGTCCAGTTAGTGGAAAGTTCAACTTTAGAGCCCGAAATCTCGAACATTTTACATCATTTGGTATTATGAGCGGCTAATTTCCATTCTTTGATGATTTAAGAATTCAAAAATTAATATATTAATTTAATTTAGATTTTTTTGCTTTAATCTAACAGTTCCAGACAATTAAAATGAAAAAAATGTCGTATGGCCCAGTTTCCGTCCACGGCCTTTCCTCCTTCCGTCCAAAAATTTCTAGTTTTTCGACCGGACGAGAACTAGGTTTTGGTGTTTCGAACAACTGGTTTGTGGGCGGTCGAAAACTGGTATTATTCGACCATTTTAGGACAAAAAATAGGAATTAATCGACCACACGCCAAATAAACTGGTCGAAAATTGGGGTTTTTTGGACGAAATTCACAAGGAAAAACTTGATTTGAGCAGATTTAGGAGCAATGTTCCCGCGGAGTTCGTTAAGCATATTAGTGTACCTAAAAAACATAGTGGAACAACTGGAAGAGTATTAGGTTTCTTGCGTTTAATTTTCTTGCTGAAGGCAACTTCAACTTAAATCTTGATGGTAAACTAGTTTAGTCACCTACATAAAAAGTATATGGTAGGTAATCTGAAAAATTCAATTCTCTTTTATACTAGCTAAATAAAAAAATCTTCAAAAAATTAAAAAACACTAACCTAAATAATAAAATTATGAACACCAATGCAATTTTTTCAAAAGGATTTGTATCTCAAAAATGGTAAAAATTACCAAAATGCATTTTTCACTATTAAAATTTTTATTTGCAATGTGGACCATTTTTTTATTGTCCCTAGAAGTACCCGCAATATTTCAAGAGTTTCCAACTGGGAATGCCCTATACTTATAGGTAGGTACCTACTTCCATTTTTTAATTACCTATTTTAACAAGAAACAGTCAGGGATTAACTTCTTAATTGCTAGTGGTCGAAAAAAACCTGTTTTTCGTCCGTCAAAATCAACAAAAAATTGATGTGGTCGAAAGATTCCAGTTTTTCGTCCCGCCATATTTTGGGTGGTCGAAAAATTCAATTTCTTCGACCAGCCAAATTTTGCCGATTTTGTGTCAATAATAACTCTGGTAAACGAAGAGAAAAATGCGGACGAGATCTGGACATGATATTGTAGAAAAAAAAATCTGTTTGCAATGTGTCTTAAAATTTCACTAATTTTAATAATAAAAGATTAGGATAGATTATAAGCACATGGACCAGTACCCAGTTTTCGTCCACCTGGACGAATAATTATTTTTGACCTTTTTTTCATCCAGTTCGGCGACCACCCATTTTTTGATAGAAAACCTAAGAAATTGTAACTAAAAGTGATATTTTTCGATGAGAAGTTATTCTCATCGTTATTCTCACTAAAAAACATAAAAGTTCAAGACATTTTGTAAAATTCTAATACTTACTCGCTATTTCCCGCAGGCACCTACACTAGCAAAAACATAGCGAACACTCACTTTGGTTCAACGCACGTTCACCCTTCTAAAGGCAAGACTGTACTGGCTAAACTTTTGGCGCGATTTAAAAAACGACTTTACCGTTTGGTGGGGGAAGGATCATTTTTTAAGAAAGTGTCCATAGATGGAGCCATATGGTGCTTGTTATCTTATTTTTAGGCAGAAAGTGCCAAAGTGGACGACAATTGGGGGTGGACGGCTAACTGGGTGTTTTACCCTACTCCTTGAAGTTAGAGCGAAGACCAATAGAGATGCGGAAATCAAGTGAAATCGTATGCGCAGTTTGACTTTTACCCGATTTTGAGGGAGTACGCCTTCTCACCGGTTGAAGAATTCGTACACTGGAAATTCTTATACAAAAATGCACTGTAAAAAACAATGGTAAAAAAATATTTTTTATTGCATTCTTTGGACCTATAAATAACAACAAAAAATAACTTTCCATTAAAAAAAATTATATTTTAATTTATTTAAACAGCCTGTCAGCCTCCTTTATTTGACTCTGATCATAGATTTTAAACATTTCACGTTATAAAAATCGTAGAAATTCTTCAAAATATTTCGAGTTGAACAAGGGCACTTTTTGTTATCTTTTTTTAAAAAAAACTTCTTTGTTTTCTAAAATAATTGTATATCTTCCAAAGGAGCTTTGCACATTATTAATAAAATAGCTCTAATAACGGCTACATTCCTTAGACCGCACACGCCTCTGCTATACTAAGAAACGATACTCGCAATTTGACAACTAATTGATACTAAAAGTTAATTTCCCAAATGCAAAACCTAAAAAACCTGTCACGAGAAATCGCTTCAAAGGGGCCTACAGACACGCGAACATTTCCAGAGATTAGTACGCGCGTACAAGTTTGCGCATACTAATCTCTTCGTGTGTAGACAATATCCGCCTAAAATATCTCTCGAAGATTAGTTCGCGCGCACAATGTACGCGAGCAAATCTCTCGGTGTCTAGGCAAAACGCATTGATAATATCGTGTTTATGTTTAGAACGTTTAATTTTGTCTTCGTGTGTGTAGGCAATTCCACCAAACGTACATGTATGCAGAGATTAGTTCGCGTACTAATCTCAAGAAATGCTCGCGTGCCTGTAGGCCGCTTAATAATAATTCATGTTTTAAAAAATATATTATCATAACAAAAACTTTTCCGTAAAAAGAATTGAGATAAAAGTAAAGCCAAGTTTTCCAATACAAATTTCAAAATGAAAGGTTCTTACTAGTTTGGAAATGTTTTTTTAAACTTTGCTATTACAACCAAACTTCTTTATGTTCAATTTAGCACTGTGCCTAAGAGTCATTTACAGCCGTAATAGCCAAGTTTCATTTTCAAATTTTGAAATTTGTATTGGAGAACTTGGCTTTACTTTTATCTCAATTCTTTTTACGGAATGCCATTTTCGCGTACTTGGCTTTTTTTACATGAAATGTTTTTGTTATGATTTCACTTCTTTTTTACAGGAATTGGATAATACTTAATTTTTAAAGTAGTAAAATATGCGGAATATTGTTCAAAACTTTTGCAATACCTTACTTAAATATTTAAGGTTTTTTATTTTTTTTCCATGGTTTTATCGTAGTTCCTATCGGCCTTCCAAAGCTCAGCTCTCTAGCGTTTCTGAAAGTGCACAATGTTAATTTTACATAACTTTACGTGTATAGGGGAGGGAACTAAATTAAAATTGTCGTGTTTTTAAATTTTGTCTCATAGTTTTATCATAGTTCCTATCAGTCTTCCAATGCTCAGCTCTCTAGCTTTTCTGGAAGTGGGTATTGTTACTTTTACATAACTTTACATTTATAGGGGACGAGAGTAAATGAAAATATTGGACTTTTTAAATTTTTTCCCATGGTTTTATCATAATTTCTATCAGCAGTCCAATGCTCAGCTCTCTAGCGTTTCTGGAAGTGGGTAATGTTAGTTTTATATAAATTTACATATATAGGAGAGGGAAGTAAATTAAAATGTTGGTGTTTTTAAATTTTTTCATATAGTTTTATCATATTGTTTTTCAGTATTAAAACGTTCAGCTCTCTAGCGTTTCTGGAGTAGGCAGTGTTACTTTTACATAACTTTACATTTATAGGGGAAGGAAGTAAATTATATATTTGGGGTGTTTTAATTTTTTCCTATAGTTTTATCATAGTTCCTATCAGTCTGCCAAAGCTCAACTCTCTAGCATTTCTGGAAGTGGGCAATGCTACTTTTTCATCACTTTAAATGTATAAGGGAGGGGAGTAAATTAAAATTTTGGGGTTTTTTGATTTTTTCCTATAGTTTTATCATAGTTCCTATCAGTCTGCCAAAGCTCAACTCTCTAGCATTTCTGGAAGTGGGCGATGCTACTTTTACATAACTTTAAATGTATATGGGAGGGGAGTAAATTAAAATTTTTGGGGTTTTTTGATTTTTTCCTATAGTTTTATCATAGTTCCTATCAGTCTGCCAAAGCTCAACTCTCTAGCATTTCTGGAAGTGGGCGATGCTACTTTTACATAAATTTAAATGTATAGGGGAGGGGAATAAATTAAAATTTTGGGGTTTTTTAATTTTTTCCAGGGGTTTGGTCATAATTTCTATCAGTCTGCCAAATTTCAGCATTGTAGCATGTCTGGAAGTACAGTAGAATATTGATGATCTATACATGAGTGAGTGAGTGAGTCAGTGGCAATTTCGACGTTTTTTGAAATTTCGTAACTACTTTACTACTTTATGGAATTCCATGAAACTTGGAGGGGTTGTTAACTCCTTGGAGGTCTACGACTGTCCAAAGTTTGTGATTCGTAGCTCATTCCGAAGTAGAGTTTTAGAAAGGTCAAATATCGGCTGGAATGTTTCAAGAAAAGATGGTTACGGCGCGCGAACTTGGCGAGGCACTGCCGTACCTTCAGATTTTTACCCGCGCAGCAATAACTAGAGAAGGTATTGTTTTCGAGGAAAACCATTTTTTTGAATGTCCGAAAATGTGTTATTTGGGTGTATTTCGAACTTCTTAGCAATATCGTCCTGACGTCTGTCTGTGTGTGTGTATGTCTATCCGTGACACGATAGCTCCTAAACCGATTTTTATGAAATTTTTAGGTAAAATAATTTTCGACACTGCAACGAGCTGATTAGTTTTTGGTCAGAATCCATTAATGCTGCTAATGACAGTTTTAGTTTTTATAGGTCCTTTCCAAAAACCCATACTTTGTTTAAGGACAGTATGTGCTAATGACAGTTTTTGACAAGTAAAAAGTGCTAACTTTTTAACGGAGCATCGCATCAATATGCGGTTTACAGAATAAATAGTAGACCAAATTTTTTTCCATATTTAGTGTTATAGCCAATTAATTCATGGGAGCTTTCGTTTCTGACATATCTAGAAAAAACTAGTTTCAAGGCTGATATATTCCGGAGCATGGAGTAAGCTAATGGGCTAGCCAGGAAGGTATCCAAGATCCGTCATGGATCGATTTATTTAAACTTAAATTTTATATCACTGCAAAGACTTGTTTATCAAAAATAATATTTTGACTCTTCCTTGTTTATATATTCTTGAAACAATTTGTCTGATAAATAAACATCTAAATTACTTTGAAATAAACCAAAATACTTATTCAACGAGACAAGTTAATAATCTTACATTACCTATACCACATTCATTTTTATTTAAAAAATCCATAATTTATAACGGTATAAAATTGTATAATAATTTGCCAAACAATATAAAACTTAATAATAACTATAACATATTTAGAAATAAGGATATTCTTATCACTAAAGCTTTTTATTCAATTAACGAATTTCTTGATCAGAGTTACAATTAAGGAATAATTTTAAACGTAAAATTCTCAATTATTATAAAAAGAAACAAGTAAATTAAAAATATATATATATAATCAAACAACATAATTAAACCACTTATTGGATGGATTTATAGATATATTTTATATTTTTTAAATGATTTTTTCTATTATTATTATTAGTTATGTATTTGCTTTGTCTACAAAGTTTTATACTTTATATAAGACAATAAAGCTTGATTTGATGTGATTTGATTTGATATTTCAAAAGCATATATTAGTAAACAATTATTTATACATACAAAATAAAATATTTAGAAATTCAGTTTAGAATTATATATATTATATTATAATATATTATGGATCCTTTATAAAAAGGAAATGTTAAAAGATATACAGATAGATAAAAAATTTGATAAAAATATGTTTACAATAATACGTTTTTGTTTTTATAACGGAATTTTTAAATTCAATTTTTGGCGACCGGGTCTCTGAAAATCTTTTCATATCCCCTGTAACTAAAATTGATTGTCGTAATGATGCTCTGTTTAGTTTTATAAATCTGGGTAAATTTAAACTAAAAAATATTTTCTTTCATTTTGTCTTGAAAACTATACCAAAATTTCGGAGAATGGGATCCATTAATTTCGATTCGCTCGGTAAGGGATTGTTTATTAACAAGGAAACCCGCACTATACAGGTTATATGAAATTTTTTTATTTCGGTGAAATTAGCTATAATTTTAGTATGTTGTAGTAATATATGTAACTAAAAAAACTATAAGTAATGTTAAGTTTTTCTATGTAGAGTCAATGGTTACACAACTTCTACAGATGCAACCCAACAAACTTAACTTAACATTTGAACTACATGAATATACGCCAGAATACCCTGTATATTAACTTTTTTTCTAGCTAGTTTGGGATTCTTAAACACAGTGCTCCATTATTAGAGCTTAAGAGAACACCACTCAAAAACTTCTTATAGACACCTAAGTATTAAGAAGTTAAACATTAAAAATCTGAATAAAAATGGTAATAAATCGACAAAATAAAAAATAAAAAAGGTGATGTCAAAGTAGTGTAATGAAACAGTTAAAAATCTAGATCCAGCTTGTACAAATAAAAAATATAATTTTGAAAGGCTTAACTTAAAAATATATAAAACGGGACAAAACTCAAATCGATATCTTTGACAGCGGTGTCGGGCAAAACGGTTTTTGGCCTTTCAGCTGATTTAGAAGTAGACGTGCCTCTTCCAAATTGTTTTTATGTTATGCGTGTAAGTTTTCTAGTTAGGAGATATTTTAGTTTAAAGGAACCAAGAACTAGGGTCACTGCATCCTGGAAGCCTGGCGTCACTACCACAGAAGAGTTTCACTACGTCTTCGTGATGCAGTGACCCTATCAAGAACTTGTGAAAATATTCCCATAATTTTAAAAAATGCCCCTGTAGGGTAAAACACCCAGTTAGCCGTCCACCCCCAATTGTCGTCCACTTTGACACTTTCTGCCTAAAAATAAGATAACAAGCACCATATGGCTCCATCTATGGACACTTTCTTAAAAAATGATCCTTCCCCCACCAAACGGTAAAGTCGTTTTTTAAATCGCGCCAAAAGTTTAGCCAGTACAGTCTTGTCTTTAGTAGAGTGAACGTGCGTTGAACCAAAATGAAGTTTTCGTTATGTTTTTGCTAGTGTAGGTGCCTGCGGGAAATAGCGAGTAAGTATTAGAATTTTACAAAATGTGTTGAACTTTTATATTTTTTAGTTAGAATAATAATTTTCCCATCGAAAAATATCACTTTTAGTTACAATTTCTTAGTTTTTCTATCAAAAAATGGGTGGTCGCCGAACTGGATGAAAAAAGGTCAAAAATAATTATTCGTCCAGGTGGACGAAAACTGGGTTACTGGTCCATGTGCTTATAATCTATCCTAATCTTTTATTGTTAAAATTAGTGAAATTTTAAGACACATTGCAAACAGATTTTTTTTTCTATAATATCATGTCCAGTTCTCGTCCGCATTTTTCTCTTCGTTTACCAGAGTTATATTTGACACAAAATCGGCAAAATTTGGCTGGTCGAAGAAATTGAAGTTTTCGACCACCCAAAATATGACCGGACGAAAAACTGGAATCTTTCGACCACATCAATTTTTTGTTGATTTTGACGGACGAAAAACAGGTTTTTTTCGACCACTAGCAATTAAGAAGTTAATCCCGGACTGTTTCTTGTTAAAATAGGTAACTAAAAAATGGAAGTAGGTACCTACCTATAAGTATAGGACATTACCAGTTGGAAACTTGAAATTTTTCGGGTACTTCTAGGGACAATAAAAAAATGGCCCACATTGCAAAGTTTAAATTTTATAAGAATTTAAATAGTGAAAAATGCATTTTGGTAATTTTTACCATTTTTGAGATACAAATCCTTTTGAAAAAATTGCATGGGTGTTCATAATTTTATTATTTAGGTTAGTCTTTTTTAATTTTTTGAAGAATTTTTTATTTAGCTAGTATAAAATAGAATTGAATTTTTCAGATTACACCATATACTTTTTAGGTAGGTACCTGGTGTGTACAAAAAGAAAAATAAATCAAATTGGATTTCTAGGTATACCAAAAAAAAGTACACAGATCTTTCGACTAAATTTCCTCGACTCAAGAATAATAACGACTGTAATGGTGACTAAACTAGTTTACCATCAAGATTTAAGTTGAGGTTGCCTTCAACAAGATAATTAAACGCAAGAAACCGAATACTCTTCCAGTTGTTCCTATGTTTTTTAGTATGCTTAACGAACTTCGCGGGAATATTACTCCTAAATCTGCTCAAATCAAGTTTTTCCTTGTGAATTTCGTCCAAATAACCGCAATTTTCGACCAGTTTATTTGGCGTGTGGTCGATTAATTCCTATTTTTCGTTCTAAAATGGTCGAATAATACCAGTTTTCGACCGCCAACAAACCAGTTGTTCGAACCACCAAAACCTAGTTTTCGTCCGGTCGAAAAACTAGAAATTTTTGGACGGAAAGAGGGAAGGCCGTGGACGGAAACTGGGCAAAACGACATTTTTTTCATTTTAATTGTCTGGAACTGTTAGATTAAAGCAAAAAAATCTAAATTAATTATTTTGGAATTCTTAAATCCTCAAAGAATGGAAATTAGCCGCTCATAATACTAAATGATGTAAAATGTTCGAGATTTCGGGCTCTAAAGTTGAACTTTCCACTAACTGGACGACAATTGGGCAGTTTACCCTACCATTTTTATTCTTACCCCTTCAATGACAGTCTGAATAAATGTTACTATTTGTAGAAATTTAAAGGTTAAAATTTTATGAGAATACCTACTGTGTACTAGGTGTACTTAAAATCACTTGAATAATACCCTTTTTATTCTTACCCTTTCAAGTGTTAATAAATATTTTTAAATAAGGCGAACCAATTATTTCCTTGTAAAAAAGAGTTTATAATGATTTAAACTCACTCTAAGTATAAATTATCCGTCACGTTCACAGAATGACCAACCCAAAAAATCCGCTTATCATTGAAAAATATACATGCCTGATTTCTATACCAACAATTGGCATTTTCGGTTATTGAATAATGATAAAATATAGAAGGGTAATTTTATAAATATGCATTGTTGGTTTAGATTCCTTTTGTCTCTAATTATGTTGCAGGAATTTTTACCATTTTTGGTAAAAAATTTTTAATATTGGCATAAACTTTCCTGTTTTATTAAATATTGCCCACTTGCTTACAAAATTTTTGAAAGCACATCTTATCTTGCTCTGTTATTCTAAGACCGTCTTTTGGTGTGCCTCAGGGCTCCCCTCGTGGCCTTCTTTCATTTCAAATACCTTTTGGTGTTCTATTTTACCAGGACTTCAGCAAACCTTCTCAGAAAAATATTAATTTCTCAGTAATTACTGAGCTACTTACCATTAATTGTTTAGATACTTAAAATAATGACTTCCAAAGGAGATGCTTCGAAATAAGGGTCAATCCGAAAAACTCACATCATTGGGTTTAGGAGAAAAATTGTCTTAAAAGCTCTTGCTGACATTAACTTTAAACACAATCTACCTTCTTATAGTATGTTCAGGTATACCAGCGACGTATAACCCACGTTTTAGTCACAGTCATTTTCCATTGGAAACTTGACTTTTAGTTAATGCGATGAATATGTTAAATAAAGAAAGCGAATAGTCAAACAATGTGTTAAACAAGAAAATGTATATGCTCGATCAGGAGTAGCAGGATCAATTGATGGTAATGCTTAAGAGGGGGCCAACAGACATCTTTTCAGCGAGCTTGCCAGTCATACATGCTGGAATTCTTGTGACTACAAACAAAAGTTTACCGTCGCTTTTTATAACTAACTATAAGGTTAACGTCTTTTTATCAAGTGACCTAGTGTTTTGATTGTTAAAACGTATGATAGTGTTTCAAATGTTTTCGTAAATACAGTTATTAAAGTTTTTTTATGTATGGTGACAGAGATAAAGTATCAACAATGAATGCAAGTGCGATAACCGAGTAAGAAAAAAAATTATAAACAATTTTAAAAGTTAAATAAATTATGTGTATAGAAGCAAATTAAAAGGTGACAACTTTAAAAAAGTTTAAATGGCAAATAAAGAAACGCGCGAAATGCACACAAATACAAATTACTAAAATATTGACCACTCTATTGAATATTCCAAAACATTAGAAACCTGGGAAAAATGAAGTACAATACTCTAAGTACGAGCAGTGTCGCAAGTGAGGGAAAAAAGGCCACTTTTAAAATTTATGCTGACTTGGACATCGCACCTGAGAAGGTAGGTTTTTCTTTTATTTTGCATGTTGCTTGAGAATTAATTAACTTTATGTTATATTTTAAACTAATCATAACAAAAACATTTCATGTAATAGCAAAGTTTAGAAAAATATTTCCAAACTAGTAAGAACCTTTCATTTTGAAATTTGTATTGGAGAACTTGACTTTACTTTTATCTCAATTCTTTTTACGGAATGCCATTTTCGCGTACTTGGCTTTTTTTCACATGATATGTTTTTGTTATGATTTCACTTCTTTTTTAAAGGAATTGGAATTGGATAATACTTAATTTTTAAAGTAGTAAAATATGCGGAATATTGTTCAAAACTTTTGCAATGCCTTACTTAAATTTTTGAGGTTTTATATTTTTTTTCCATGGTTTTATCGTAGTTCCTATCAGCCTTTCAAAGCTCAGCTTTCTAGCGTTTCTGAAATTGCACAATGTTACTTTTACATAACTTTACATGTATAGGGGAGGGAAATAAATTACAATTGTCGTGTTTTTAAATTTTGTCCTATAGTTTTATCATAGTTTCTATCAGTCTTCCAATGCTCAGCTCTCTAGCGTTTCTGGAATTGGGTAATGTTACTTTTACATAACTTTACATTTATAGGGGAGGAGAGTAAATGAAAATATTGGACTTTTTAAATTTTTTCCCATGGTTTTATCATAATTTCTATCAGCATTCCAATGCTCAGCTCTCTAGCGTTTCTGGAAGTGGGCAATGTTAGTTTTATATAAATTTACATTTATAGGAGAGGGAAGTAAATTAAAATGTTGGTGTTTTTAAATTTTTTCATAGTTTTATCATATTTTCTTTCAGTCTTAAATAGTTTAGCTCTCTAGCGTTTCTGGAAGTGTGCAGTGTTACTTTTACATAACTTTACATTTATAAGGGAAGGAAGTAAATTAGAATTTTGGGGTGTTTTAATTTTTTTCTTTAACTTTATCATAGTTACTATCGGTCTTCCAAAGCTCAGCTGTCTAGCATGTCTGGAAGTAGGCAATGTTACTTTTACTTAACTTTACATTTATAAGGGAGGGAAGTAAATTAGAATTTTAGGGTGTTTTAATTTTTTTCTATAGTTTTATCATAGTTCCTATCAGTCTCTCAAAGCTCAACTCTCTAGCATTTCTGGAAGTGGGCAATGCTACTTTTACCTAACTTTAAATGTATAGGGGAGGGGAGTAAATTAAAATTTTGGGGTTTTTTGATTTTTTCCTATAGTTTTATCATAGTTCCTATCAGTCTGCCAAAGCTCAACTCTCTAGCATTTCTGGAAGTAGGCGATGCTATTTTTACATAATTTTAAATGTATAGGGGAGGGGAGTAAATTAAAATTTTGGGGTTTTTTGATTTTTTCAAGGGGTTTGGTCATAATTTCTATCAGTCCGCCAAATTTCAGCTTTGTAGCATGTCTGGAAGTACAGTAGAATATTGATGATCTCTACATGAGTGACTGAGTGAGTGAGTGGCAATTTCGTCGTTTTTTGAAAATTCGTAACTACTTTACTACTTTAAGGAATTCCATAAAACTTGGAGGGGTTGTTAACTCCATTGAGATCTACGACTGTGCAAAATTTTGGAGAGCAAAGAGTTTTAGGTAGGTCAAATATCGGCTGAAATGTTTCAAGAAAAGATAGTTACGGCTCGCGAACTTGGCGAGGCACTGCCGTGCCCTCAGATTTTAAATTTGGGTGTACACCTGTATTTTTTCGAGATTATAGGAGCAGCTGTGCGGTCCCTTCGAAGAAAGCCTCATGTATAGTAATTTGACGTTTTAGAAAAACTCCTTTAAAGTTTTGTACTTTTTTATTGTGTTTTAATTTTAAAATAAAACATTGATGATACATTTAGTTTTTTCAAAATTTTACTTTAAAGTAGTAACTTTAAAGTTATTATAAACGTGTATTTCTACGGAAAACAGCGCCACATACTGCATTTTCGTTTAGGATCAGCTCGCTGTTCCCTTATTTGATACCTACGAATAGAATAGCCGCATGTTAGGGTTTTCACCTGTAATTTTTGATTTTTTTTTCTATTATTAAGCAGTGGCGCACTCAGGAATATGTCTTGGGGGGGGGGGGTGAGGCCTCTTGGGGGGGGGGCGAGACCTCATCATGTACTATTTTACCTTTTTATTCATGAAATATGTGGAAAATATCTAAAAAAATCTTGGGCTTGGTCAAAAAATCGACATGCCGCCGTCTTCTTAGGGACGACAGAGCTAACCGTTTTGAATTTTTATCCAGGAACCCAATATGTAGATAATAATTCGCAACTCTAATTTATAAAACTTTATTAGATTACCTACGCATAATATAAAGAAAATGCATTGACGATTATGCGTCACTGCTTTTTGACAATAGACCATTCCCCCTAATTCGACCCCCTGAATCTGAATATCCCTGTTGCCAACTCGAACTATAAACAGAGACGGAGGAAATCCCCGCCAAACCTACCAAAAACCGGTTTTTTTTTCAGTTTTATTTAATTTTCTCGTAAAGTAACCTTTTTATCGAAAATTGCAAGGAACAGTTTTTTGTGGAGAACAGAATTCCCTTTCCAACGATGTGTGGGTCGATAAGGTTAGGAAAAGCAAGTAGCTCTTCAGTGGCGTCCGTAAATGGGGATTATTTCGAAAAAACATATTTATAAAATTTTCTCAAAAAATACACTTCTTGGGAAAAATATGTAGTATACTTTATTGTAGAAAAAATAATTTCCTTTAAAAAGCTGTAATATAATGTGGGATTTACTTCACAAAAAAGTCTCCAGGGGCGTACTCATAAAAATAAAATTTCAAAAATAAACAAAATAATCATTTTTTGTTACATATTTTATGTATTGGTAAAGAAAAATTATGAAAAAATATTACTTTTTAACTTATTCTATCCTATAGGCCTTCGTTTGTTAGAAAATTTTTATAAAAATATTTTTTTGGTAATTTTTAAGAGTGACTCTAATATACGGACGCCCCTGGAGAGTTTGCCATATTTTTTATCACATTCTGTAACAGCCCGTTTAAAAGGCAAATTTTATTGTCCACCGAAAGATTAGGAAGTTTAGTTTTTAAGAGAATTGGATAAAACCTGTAAAAAAATTGATTAGTTTGGTGATTTTAAATTAAGGATACCATTGGAGCGGTAAAATTTACTGTCTATGATGAAATAAAAAATACATTTTTTTGAGAAATAGCTTGGTTTTTAAGAAAATTGAATAAAACTTGTGAAAAATATGTTTTATTTTAATGATTTTTTGAAATCACTCCAATTTACGGACGTCGCTAAAGAGTTTGTTATAAATAAAACCCCAACGAGTTTCACATTGTTGAAAAGTGAATTTTACTGTATACAATAAAGTATGGCATATATTTTGTTCTATTAAGCTTCATTTCTGAGAAAATTAGTTAAAACCTGTAATAAAATTGATTTATTTTCTGTTTTTTTTTTAAATTGAGTTAATTTACGAATGCCTCTAAAATTTTAATTATGAAACCAATCCTTTCATATTATACATCATTTTAAAGGAAATTTTATTAAACATAATAAAATATCACACATGTTTTCCTGTAGACATTAGTTTTAAAAAAAATTGAATAAATATTGGGAAAAATATGGCTATTTTTTCAAACTTTTTTGAATTACTCCTTTGAGTTATGCCTTGTTAAAAAGGGAATTTTATTGTTTACAATAAAAACTCAAACTTTCAGATTTTGGGGGTTCTGGGGGGGGAGGGGTTTGGAGGACCTAATATGATATTATTTTTCTGTTATATAAATATATATTTTAAATGGGCATCTGTGACAATTTGGGCTTTACAGCGGCAATTTAAAATTTCGCCGCCATGTTGAGTGTCTCATCCCCTGTCAACATTTTGAGGTGGCAACAGGGATATTCGGATTCAGCGGGGTCGAAATAGGGGGGATTGACCATTTGCTAAAAAGTAATAGAAAATGCTTCTATAAGGATTTTCCGATATTTTGCCTTAACTATTAAATTATTAGTTTTAAAATTGCGCATTATGAATTTAGGACATCCGCCAGAAATTCGGGGTGTGAGTTAAATGCGTTGCGTTGCTGGATAAACTCGCATTTAAATACTTAGAGCCTTGATCTCGTCAAAGCTCTTGGTCCTGAGCTAAAGCTTTGCCCTAATTTTGTTCCTTGATTATTATTGTTCGCCTCCAATTTTGAATAGGCTTTCGATAGTCTCTGATGTATATGAAACCCCAGGTCTTATTTTTTGTGCTGTCGCCTGGCTTTCTTCGTATTTGTCCAATTCAATTTTACTTACGATTTCCGAAAGGAGTGGGTTGCCAACTTTATGTGAACAGTAGATTTGTGTTCTTTTAAGGAATCAATTTTGAAACGGTTGAATATTTTCAACTTTATGCGCTTGAGTTCTAAACAGACCTAAGTTCTCACAAGTTTGGGAATCACACTAAAAAAGAGTTGATCCCCATATAAAGCTCATAGAAAATACTCTGCCAATATATGGGCCCCTAAGCTCACACTCACTAGGTACTATAGTTATAGTGTACGTGTGAGCTAATATAACTAAAACCTGAAATATATTTTATTCAACTCCAGACTAAATTACCTTTTGTTTGATACCACACAAGCCATGTTTTGACTTAAACTAAAATTTTTGAAATCTTCCCCCACGCTTAAAAAAATAAAAACTAAAATGTATTTTGTTAAACTCCGGACTCAATTACCTTTCGTTTGATATCACACACGCTATATTTTCACTTAAACTCTAATTTTTAAAATATACCCCCACCCTTTTTTTTTAAATGAATTAAAATGTATTTTGTTTAACTGCAGACTCAATTACCTTTCGTTTGATATCACACACACCATATTTTCACATAAACTCTAATTTGGTAAACTTATCACGTCCTTGCAATGCAACTATAGGTAAATTTAGTGGGAATAAGGATACTGTTGTTCTGGTAAACATACGTTTTAATCCATCGGTAACGTTTCGACAATAGTCTGAAGGTCTGATGAAGACAAAAACCATTGTCGAAACGTTACCGATGGATTAAAACGTATATTTACCAGAACAACAGTGTCCTTATTCCCACTAAATTTACCTATAAACTCTAATTTTTGAAATCTACCCCCACCCTTTTATTTGGTTTGTGTTTCCAAGACCCAGCCTAGGTACCAAATTTCATTAAAATCGGCCAAGCGGTTTTTGAGTTATGCGCGTTGGTCGTTACAGACAGACAGACAGACAGACAGACGGCGCAACAAAAAAGTTTCAAAATCATCTAAAAAGCAAAGATATATAAAAATTTTTGAAATCGGAGCAACCTTTTTTTTCTCGAAAAAATTAGGATCACTATAGCTCACACTACTATAGTATAGTATATGTGTGAGCTAAAAAGCGCACAGGAAATATCCCAAAGTCGCGTCGGTAACTGTAAGAAATTGTATGCAACTTAAGAATTTTACTAACTTTGTAGGGTTATTTTTGGTTTGGAAATACAAATATTTTTTTTCTCTGTTGGGTTATGAAACTTAATTTCCTGAGGTTAGTCGCTAGTAAATTTAGTGCCGATTAGGGTCCTGGACCTATCACTTCAGCACTGTGTTTGTTGAGCTAGCTCAACACTTGGAGATATGTTCGACTCAAAAATCTTAAACTGCAATGTAAGTCACATAGCACCTCTTTCCATAGGGTTTTTAATTTTCCAGATGATCAAAAAAATAAAATCGGTTAAATTATTGACAAAAAGCGCTATTATATGCAACTAAAATTGAAATAAATAATTGATTCTTTTCGGAAAGTACCTACTTAAATTGCAAAAATTTTTACTTTCCGCGCTTTATTTTTGGTAGTGTTTTTATATTGATATTTGCTGTTCATCTTACAACGCCTGCTATGTCATCCAGTTTTTTTCCATTGTCTAGGTATCACGAATGGGGCTGAAGCCCCCCAAAATGACCCTGGCTAGTTGCGCCCATGTCAAGGTTTCTGTAAAAAAATCCATAGTAGTTGAAGAATACGTTTATGCTGTGCCCATTTTTGAGCACACAATGATAATTCTTCTTCGTCAATTATATTGGATTAAAAATTTCGTTTTGACTCTAAAAACTGGGCCAATTTCACTTGTAATCGCCTCGAGGTAAACACTTCCTTTTGCCGACAATGTTTAATTGTTGCAATCGGCAGTTGGTACTGCGAGAACTAAAGAAGACGAAATTTTTTAAAAGAAAGTTGATCGAAAGTGGATTGGAGCCACATAAAGTTCAAGATCGTTTTTTCCAAAAAATATTTAGGGGTTATTAGATGATATAGGTTGATTGATTCAAAACTTTCTCGAAATATAAGAATCATAACAAAAACATTTCATGTAAAAAAGGCCAACTACGCGAAAATGGTATTCTCTAAAAAGAATTGAGATAAAAGTAAAGCCAAGTTCTCCAATACAAATGTCAAAATGAAAGGTTCTCACTAGTTTGGAATTGTTTTTTTAAAACTTTGCTATTACAACTTCTTTATACTCAATTTAGCACTGTGCCTAAGAGTCATGTGCAGCCGTAATAGCCAAGTTTATAAACCAAGCTAGTAAGAACCTTTTATTTTAAAATTTTTATTGGAGAACTTGGCTTTACTTTTATCTCAATTCTTTTTACGAAATACCATTTTCGCGTCCTTGGCTTTTTTTACATGAAATGTTTTTGTTATGATTTCACTCCTTTTTTAAAGGATTTGGATAATACTTAAGTTTTAAAGTAGTAAAATATGCGGGATATTGTTCAAAACTTTTGCAATGCCTTATTAAAAATGTTGAGGTTTTTTTATCTTAGTTCCTATCAGCCTTCTAAAGCTCAGCTCTCTAGTGTTCCTGGAAGTAGGCAATGTTAATTTTACAAAACTTTACATTTATAGGGGAGGAAAGTAAATTAAAATTTTGGTGTTTTTAATTTTTTTCCTATAATTTTATCATAGTTCCTATCAGTCGTCCAAAGCTCAGCTCTCTAGCATTTCTGGAAGTGGACAATGCTAATTTACATAACTCTACATTTATAGGGGAGGGAAATTAATTAAACTTTGGGGTTTTTAAATTTTCTGTTATAGTTTTATCATAGTTCCTATCGGCCTTCCAATGCCCATCTCTCGAGCGTTTCTGGAAGTGGGCAATGTAACTTTTACACAACTTTACATTTATAGGGGAGGAAAGTAAATTATAATTTTGGCGTTTTGAATTATTTTAGTTAGTTAGTTATATCATAGTTCCTATCAGTCTGCCATTTCTTGAAGTGGGCAATGTTACTTTTACATAACTTTACATGTATTGAGGAGGGGAGTAAATTAGTATTTTGGGGTTTTTTGATTTTTTCCAGGGGTTTGGTCATAATTTCTATCAGTCTGCCAAATTCCAGCTTTGTAGCATGTCTGGAAGTACAAATATTGATGATCTATACATGAGTGAGTGAGTGAGTGAGAGGAAATTTCGACGTTTTTTGAAATTTCGTAACTACTTTACTGCTTTATGGAATTCCATGAAACTTTGAGGGGTTGTTAACTCCATGAAGATTTACGACTGTGCAAAATTTGAGATTCGTAGCTCATTCTGAAGTAGAGTTTTAGATAGGTCAAATATCGGCTGAAATGTTTCAAGAAAAGATGGTACAGCGCGCGAACTTGGCGAGGCACTGCCATGCCCTCAGATTAAGAATTAAATAGGGGTCCTGGCTTCAAGCATCGCGTGTGAGAATGCATGGGTATGCGCCATATTTATGCTCAAACGTATCTGGGTTTAATCAAATACGTTATAGCATAGGTTTAATCTAGTCTGGCTCAGTTTTATTATTCTAATTGCTATTGATTATCCTTTTTGTGCAATGCTAATGTTTAATTACTTTCAATTGTTTCAATTGGTAACGCAGTTCATCCATCCATTCTTATATTTTACTCACAGCTTTAAAACTGAAATGAGTCTTATTATTATTAACAAAATAATGGTCGGTTTATAGATGGTCTCATTAACTTTCATTGAAACAATAATTTAAGAGTACACAAAAGAGATAAAGCATAATAGGCTTGATGAAAATATTAATTAAAACGAATAATTAGTTCTTGCTAGTATGTGTCGAATGGAAAAAACAGGGTCGTGGGAAGCAAACAACTCATAAAAGAAAAGTAAACAAGATACTTTTAAAGATTATAAATATTTTAAGTATAAGCAAAATGATTGGTGCACACTCAAACTTAAAAATAATGTAACCCAAATCTTTAGTGGACACAAATTTAAGATACTTGAAAACAATGCATTATTAATTCAACAAAATCAGGTAAAAAACGGAATCATTGCAACCTATCCGTCCTTGCCAAATCGTGCCAAACTTTTGTCTCTAAATTTATTAAATCTAGATAATTAAATGTGACATTATTTTTGAGGCCACACAGAGAAATTTTTTTTGTCATTCCAGCTAAAATTTTCGCTGCCCCAGCTAAGTTACTCTCCAGCTATAGCGCCAGCTAAGCTCTCTGCTGTGATAGTAAAGTTAACTTTACTAAAGTTCACTGATAATTTTTATTAAAAAACCTACTTATAGTTAACATTGCTGTCGTAGAAAAGAGACTGCTGTTCCAAGAAAGTGTCTTCACTGCCGCAGGAAAAATATTTTAAAATTTACAAAAATACCTAGCTATTGCAGCATGGGGCCACTGCAGTTATAGAAAAGAGACTTTGCTGTCCCAAGAAAGTGTCTCCTGTGGCAGGATAATTTTTTTATAAAGTTACAAATTATATTTTGGCTATTCCAGGAAAGATACTCTACTATTAAAAAAAAATACTTTCCTGTTTTAGACACACAATACTTCTGTCACAGGAGCGTCTTTTTGCTAGACTTGTAAAGCATTTTTCCTACTTGCGGGCGTAAAAGTAGCATTTACGTACAGAACTAGATATTTATCCAACAGTGGCACTTTCTGCCCTTGACGGCTTGCTTGTGTGTCACGACCCATCATCAAAAAACTATTTTTACGCACGCAAGTAGGAAAAACACTATTCAGGTCTAGCCTAAAAATACTCTTCTCACAGAACTAATGTGTGTTAAAAACAATGATATATATAAACAAGGATATAATTTGTAGTGTAAAAAAAATTATGTGGCAACCAACTTTGTTATCTTCATTTCCAACAGTTGTTAAATAAAAAGCATACCTATTATAGGTACTGCGTTAGGTGTAGAAAAAGGATAGAGCGCCTCTTTAATAAATACACAGGATGATTGTTTATAAACTTTTACCCCCAAAAATTTGTTTGCGTCTTAGGTTCATTATAAAAATTGGTCTAAAAAAGACAACTTTTAGACCATTTCTAGCTACTTTTGTCAAATATGACGTTTATAGCCTTCAAGTTATGTAAAGATTGTGTTAATTTTTAAATGTATGTTTTGCGAAACTTGAATACAGCTTTCCAAGTGTTCCACAAAGTTTTCTTTATAGCCTCGTTTATAGCTACGTAATTTCTTAATACTTAATAAACAAAAAAAGCGCTTTTCTTATCTTATTTCTTTTTCTTATGGATGACATTTTATAATTGCTTATAGATTTTTACCTTGCTAACAAATATTACTTCTTTGTGCTCTCTGTTCCCTGTGCTTTGTCGCCCTAAGTTCAACTCTTACAGCAGTAACTAAAGAGTGCTAATAATGTCTATATACCTAGCCACGACCAGAGCCGTTTTCAAGTGAATAACTAGTAATTGCCTCTGATTATCCCTTGGTTGACATTTAAAATCAGCTGTTTAGGCTCTTAGCTTATTACCACAGAAACACCGCTTGAAAAGCTTTTTTTATAACCGGTTATTGTTTGTTGTTGCTTTTTGAGTTTTTTTAAAAGAGGTTTAGTTTATTTTGGAAAAAAAGTTTAAATATAATAAACAGTGGTTAGAGGTTGAGTACAATGATACTGTTTTTTGTTTAAATAATATTTCGTGTATCAAAGTCTACATTGAAAAAATTAGAGGAAGCCAAGGGTTGATAAAACGGGAAAAATTTTGGCAAGACAATATAGAGGACGCTATCTCTTTGTAAATTTTCCTTCACAATTGAGGCACAGATGATAAATCCCACTCATTGCAAAAATTCACCCAAAAAGAAACAAAACAAATGATTGTGAGGTTGGAAAACCCAATAACATTCCTCAAAAGTGAGGTAATTACCATTAATAAACGAAGACGTACAAAGGGCTCATTCGTGACGTCACTCTTCAAGGAGTGGTATTTACCAAGGCCGCTTAAACGCCTTTGGTAAATACTAGTAATTACTATTTATTCGCTTGAAAACGGCACAGTATACATTTTGATTGCAGGTTTGGCTCGATGTTAAGCCCATCACACACAAACTTGCATAGGCCGCATAACGCGTAGCATGGGGCTTTCAACCAGTCAGCGATCAAATAGCAGCGGCCATATTGGTTTTGCATAAGAAAAGTCCGTAAGGTTGAACTTCTATGCGCCATGCTATGCACTATGCATTTTTGTGTGTGATAGACTTTATAGTTCAGGCCCTACGAGGTCCGATACTGCGTTTAATGATAGAAGCAACATACTCGCCCGAACATTTTACGAAAGGAAACCCCCCCCCCAACTCTGGCAGAGGAGTGGTTCCTAAGGACACTCATCGCAAAGGCAAGCTTTATAGGAAGCGATGCTAACGTCAGGCTCTCTATTTTTTGGTTATTATTTTTGACATGTTTTCCTCGGTTTCGCATTGGCGGTTCTGTTTTATTTTGAAGATGTTGTTTTACACAGTATGAAGGTACCTAAACTATATATATTTATGTAATTAGAATCAAAAAGTTATGCTGCAAACTATCTTGGAACTGTGTCATTATTAAATAGACTGTGTTAAAACCACATTTTTAAAATAACAACGAGCCGCCAATGCAGGAGGAAAACATGTCAAAAATTATAACCAAAAAATAGAAAATCAGAGTTAGGCTTCGCTAGAGTCCCTGTATGTTGACATATTTGGATATATTCATATTTGGATATATTAATATTAAGGTCACTTATCGTCAAAGCAAGCTTTACAGGTAGCGAAGCATAACTCTAATTTTCTATTTTTTGGTTATAAATTTTGACATGTTTTCCGCGGTTTCGCATTGTTATTTTAAAAATGGGGTTTTAACACAGTCTAAAGATCTATTTAATAATGAAACAGTTTCAAGATAGTTTGCAGCATAACTTTTTAATTCTAATTACATAAATATATATATAGTTTAGGTACCTTCATACTGTGTAAAACAAAATGTTCAAAATAAAACAGAACCGCCAATGCGAAACCGAGGAAAACATGTCAAAAATAATAACCAAAAAATAGAAAGCTTGACGTTAGGTTCGCCTCCTATAAAGCTTGCCTTTACGATGAGTGTCCTTAATTAATATACCCAAATATGTCAACATACAGGGACTCTAGGCTTCGCTACCTGTAAAGCTTGCTTGATGATGAGTGACCTTAATGGTTCCCCCTAGGCCTATGAAAAACGGGGAAAATATTTAAGATATATGTTTTTTAATTTTTCTTGTGGCATTTAGTATGCTTAACACATTGTTTTTTCAAAAAAGTATTTTTGTTGAAAAACCCATGATATACAGTTAAAAATTTAATAATCTAGACATAACTTTTTAAAGTAGCCGCCTTAAAATAAAAATAAATATGTTTATAGAAATCTTCAAATCATTTCACAAATTTTGAACATTCATTTTTGTCACTCAGTAAATAATACTCAAGGTGAGAAAAACAATATTTGTGATTAGTATTTACTTAAAACTTAATTTTTCAAGTTGAATTCATTTAAATTGGGGGAGGGGTCATCCCCTCTTGCCCCCTTCAAAAGTGATATTTTACAGATTTTTTCTAATTATTTGCAAACTTTTAACTTGGCCAAAACTAACTAAGTCATAGTTATTAAGGCTGACCAAAAGTCCTCTCTAACGATATATAACATCAGTGGCGCACCTTTTATAGGCATTTAAATAAATGAGAGATATAGAAAAAACTATATTTTTTAATTTTCTTGAATTTTACTGTCCTACATGTCCGGTTTTAAAACTTATTTTTAAGCTGAAGAAATGTCCACTCCCCCTCCCATTTTTCTTTTAAATTCTAAAAAACCACGTATTGCTTAATAACACCAAAAGACTTTATTATTAAAAAAACAGTTTTTTTAAATAAAATTAATTGACTTGACTGCAAAATTAATATAAGATTTGAGCAGTTTCTGAAAAATAGTTTTTTTTGTTGTGCTTCTGAACTTGATTTTTGCCCAGTCAAGGAAAGTTTTTGCTTGACAAATATAAATTTGACTGAAGAAGTATGCTCGGTTGACTTATTTTTTAGCCATCCATAGGTAGGAAGGTTATTGGGATCGTCAAATTGATTTTTTTTATTTTCACTCAAAATAAGGTAACCTAACCACCAAAATTTTTGATGGCATCGTTTGTCTGGGGCACGATAACTCAAAAATTAATATTTTAGCCATTTAATAAGTTCTAGTTTTAAAAAAAAATAATACCAAATATTTTTAGTAATTAATATATTTGCTAGTTTAATAAAAAATTTTACATACACACACAGTTTTTTCTATTTTCAAATTTTTTATTAGCTTTGCAAATTAGGTTTACTACTACTATTACCTAGTAAATAGTTTTGGACTTGAATTTATTTAGCTTTTGAGAAAACTTTAACTAAGCATGCTTCAAAATCATTTTTTTTTAGTTAATTGAAGTGACGTAGTTTTCACACATGATGGATGGAATACTTCATGTTCAACAAAAATAACGCTGCTCTAACACACACAACTTGTTGTGTAACCATTGGTCTTGTGAATGGCTGTACGCGCCTGCTGGCGCCATTTTTTTTATCTAGCAAAATGCAGATCATTAAAATATATATATTTTTTAGTTTACATTAGAAACACAAGCGTGACTCCATCTGAGTACAATGTTTAAAAAATTATATAACTTTTTAACCACAAAACATATTGAAAATAGGCGCTATATAAAACTTCTTGCAAAAGTTTTTGTAATAACTTAAAATACTGTCAGAACCTTGGTTTTTAAAATATTAAAAAGAAACGCAAAATTTAATTTTAAAGTAATATTTTTCACACAACATGGACTATTTCCTCAATTTGAATGTCTTTTAGTTGGGAAGGTATTAGATTCAATATACTTAAACTTCGTTTATGTATTTTAATCCAGGATCAACATTAATATTGATAAAGGGACTCAAGTGACAGGATGCAAAATTAAGACAAATTTTTACAGACTTTTTTGGTTGATACACAAAACATTGCTAGAAATTAATATTTCGTGCAATTCCCAACACAAAACATAAATTTTCGAAAGTTTTAAACTCCTTAAATTTCTTCCCCCCCCGAAATTTTTTCCTGAGTACGGTCCTGATTACATGTAGGCGTAAGGAAATATTACAAAAATACGTCTTAGCTAAAGAAACAAATATTTCACACACATCTATTATAGATTGTTGATATTATTAATTTGTTTCGTGTCAAGGTTGCACACGAGTTCTCAATTTTTTTCCCAGCATATATATGAGCCTACACAGTTTTTTTTAAATGGAAATCCATGGTTTACTTAATGGATATTTGAAACCGTGTCACGTCTTTTACGTTGAAAGAAAAACCTCGATTTGTAAAAAAAACATATTGCAGACAACCAGTTTTTTTGTATAGGTGATTCAAAGATTGTTTATTAAATCATTAAATTAGATAGATATTATAGATACGGCTCTGTAACGAAATAGCGCGTATCAAAATAGCGCGTATCAAAACAGCGCTTTTCAAAACAGCGCGTGTTCAGAATAGCGCGTGTTCAAAATAGCGCGTATCAAAATAGCGCCTGTTCAAAATAGCACGTGTTCAAAATAGCGCGTGTTTAAAATAGCGCGTATCATAAAAGCGCGTGATCAAAATAGCGCGTGTCAAAATAGCGCGTATTAAAATAGCGCGTGTACAAAAAAAAAACTTCCCTGGCTTCTTTTCCGGGATCGTAGAGGATGTGTAACCAAACCGAACCGAACCGAACCGGACGGAACCGAACCGAACCAAACCCAAACATTTTTTCTAGTAACTCCCTGACCTTTTTCCACCAAAAAAAATGTCCCGAAGTCACAGGTTAAAATAGAAACCTACGAAAATAAGGATCGGGAAGCTAATTTAGGGAAATAATTTTTTGAAAAGATGTTTTGGTTTGGTTCGGTTCATTTCAGTTCGGTGGAGTTTGAATCGGTTCGGTTCGGTTCGGTTTGGTTACACCCTTTAGGATCCCGGGAAAAAAGTCAGGAAAGTTTTTTTTTTTTTAATATGTTAGAAAGAGACCCCTTACTCGAACTATTTGGTAACAGCGACGTTTGTAATGGCGATCTTTCAAAACGCGGTATTTTTAGACACGCTATTTTAAGACGCGCTATTTTGAACACACGCTATTTTAAACACGCGCTATTTTGATACGCGCTATTTTGAATACGCGCTATTTTGATACGCGGTATTTTGAAGACGCGCGATTTTGATACGCGCTGTTTTGTAACGCGCTATTTTGAACACGCGCTATTTTGAACACGCTATTATGATATGCGCTATTTTGATCACGCGCCGTTATGATACGCGCTATTTTGAACCCGCGCTATTTTGATACGCGCTATTTTGATACACGCTATTTTGAACACGCGCTCAAATGAGCGCGCTATTTTGATACGCGCTATTTTGATACGCGCTATTTCGTTACAGAGCCATATATACGCTTGTTGTTATTTTAAGTAATAAATAAATAATAATCACTAAGGTCATCCGCATACAAAATCCAAAATCAAAAAAAACCTTCTAATTAAAAAAACACAATAGAAAATCAATTGTGTACAAAATATTTTGAAACCAAGAGACTACAAATAGGTTAGAGAACTTTTAAGGTTGTAGTTTAAATCATCAGCAGTATAGTCCAAATTATAGGCATTTATAATGACGTCATTTTTGTTTTTTTTCGTTTAGTATAGGTATTATAAACAGCGGTGACAATAAACTTTAAAAAAAAAGTAGTGTCTATGATTAATTCATTTTTTTAAATAGGTAGGTAATTGATTATGTGAAGTATCCGTCACTGTTAATCAAAAACATGAGTTTGTCAACTTGTTGAAAATTATTTTAAAAAGTTTTAAAATGCCGAGAAACAAATATAATAGGTATATTGAACAATCGCAGCTGATAATTTTAAATATATTGGCTCTTTTTCAACTGGAAAGGAAACAAGTCCGAAATGGAATCGCACTTCAATTTAAGAATGTGATACAGCGAGCCGCAGATGCAACAAAATTGAGCCCAACAACAATAGTAAATATAAAAAATATCTACACCATACGTTTTTTTCTCACCTGGTGACGTCATTACAAATGCGTATAATTTAGACTATACCATTTATAAATAATAAGGACTAAAATAGGGGCGTTAGAAATATTTAGTGGGCTTAAAAATAGATATTTCTAATCAAGTCAGGTTGATTACACAGTCGGTACACAAGTTTTTATACACCTCAGTATTTTTTTTTTTAGTCTGGTAAACGTCAGGTTGATGTCCAGGGGCGCAACTATTCAGGCCATTATGGGGCGGCTTGAGCTACATAACGCAAAAATGATACTACAGAAGGTGGTTGGGTTTTATTGGTGTTAGATGGCCTAATAAGGGTGAAAGGATAATTAAAAACACAACCTATTTGGCCTTCTTCGATCCATCTTTGGACATAGGCCTCCCACAATATCTTCCACTCTTCTCTGTCTGGTGCCGGGTTCATCCATCTAGGTCCCGTATGTTTCTTCAAATCGTCCGCCCATCTTATTTAGGGTCTTCCCCTACTTCCTTCCTAACCTTTTCTGATGCCTGTTTGTTCTTTTGATTGATATCCATCAAATTTTGTTGTTAGTCTATCTGTTAATATTTTCGTGAAAAGCGTATAAACTACGTTGAGAAAATTATAAATCGATAGTCTTTTAGGTCTGCTCTATCGCCTTTCAGTATGTGGAATAATAGTTATGGATTCTTTCAAGTTGTTTGGGATTATTTTTTCTTTTAGTATTTTATTCAGTAGAATATGGAATATTAACTACAGCTTTACCACCGTACTTGGGCATTTCTGCAGTAACTTCGTCTTTTCCAGGTGATTTGTATTTTTAATTTTTTTTAATGCTCTCTTTATTTCTGCAATTGCTTATTTCAGGATGTAGCTCTGAGTTTGTGTTCTTTATTTTTCTTTGGAGTTTCTTCATGGTTTCTCGATTTTTTGTTTGGTATAATTTTGTGTGGAATACTTGTGTAATATTTATAATATCCTCTTTAAGGTTAGTTTCTATGCCCTTCATATCCTTTATTTGAATTATTTTATATCTACCTAGAGACAAGGTGTACAAAACAACCGTCAAAATATATTGAGAGCCTTTAAATACTTTTCAAAAACAATCGCGTTACAGAAAAAAACGCAAGAAATTTCGCCGCAGTCAAAATGGAAAAACATAAGTACTTTAAAAAAAATGGCGCTCCAGAAGAACATTTTTGCATTATAAAAAGCTACTGGAAAATTAAAAAAAATAATTATTTAAATTTTAACCTTGGAAGGGCTCAGTCCCTTCTGGCCCCCAAAAACCTTAATAGTTCCTGATTTTTAGTTTAATCTCGTAGTATTATTACTCAAACTAGATATCCTTTTCAACTACAGTCGAACCTCTATAACTCGAACCTGAAGGGACAACCAAAACCGTTCGAGTAATGGAGAGTTCGAGTTATAGAAACTCGAGTTACATAGGTTAAAATACATGTAAAAAGTGCAGGGACCGCTTCAAAGGTTCGAGTTATAGAGAGGTTCGAGTTACAGAGGTTCGAGTTAGAGAGGTTCGACTGTATCTTATCTATTGTTACACGGTGAGCCCAAGTAACCTAAAACAACTCCAAGTACCAAGTTTGACACAAATCGGTTTATAATTAGGATAGTCCTACTTATTTGGATTGACTATTTTATTAAGTAAAAAATTATAATAATCATAAAGAATAGGGACTTATTGCAATAAAGCCAGGCAATAATTGTGCTGGGCACTATTCGGACAGACTTCTTTCAAAATTAGGTCTTTGTGCATTCTAAGAGCCAGAATTAATAGTGCCGCCACTATTAATGGAAAATAAACGACTGGATTTATAAATTCGACTTTGGAATGTCAATTTTGAAAGATCAGCTGTCACGTTTCAATGTGAAACTGTCAGAATAGTGCCCGGCACAATTACTGCCTGGCTTTATTGCAATAAGTCCCTAATGACTGGGTTTGTCTCCATAATTAATGGAGTTAAGTTAAATAAAACCGTTTAATTAAAAGCAAAGGTATTACAATAATAACCTTTTTATATTTATTTCGGTTTATTCTTCAACTTATTACGACATATAACAAAAACGTTGCTGCTAAATCAGTTTTAAAAATTCAGTATTCAGTCTAATACAAGACAATGAAGTTTTTAGTTTTAAGTCAATCTACATACTACATATTATAAAACGAGTGATAACAGTTTTTTACGCCTTCGTACAGTGATAATATTCTAGAATCTATGGCACAGCGTTTATCATATCGCTGTAAAAATTATCACTTATTAGACTTGTTGACAAACCTAATTATTGTTATTGTTCGCATTGCTAGTTTATGTAAAATACAGACTTCCAACAATACAATCATAAATATATGACTAACTGGTAAATACCAATCATCTACTGATATATACAGGGTGTCTCAAACCCTTTTAAAACCCGTATCCCTGTGAAAGGGACCCTAGACAGGTTCTAACCCTCAGAGTCAGAGAGTACCTGAAATCTACGGAAGGCCTCTGTCGATTCATTTCCCCTGATAGACATCTTATGAAGTCTACCCGAACAATCTTAACTTAAAAAAATTGGTTTAAAATAACACTGGACTTGCAAATTTGACAAAAATATCAGAAATTTTAGGTGTTACAGCAACGCTACCTAAAAACAATACATATTATGCCAAGGCCAACACAAAAATAGAGGCCACGACCCTGAAAAAATCAGCTGTTCTCCCGGGGCTGAATTTTACATTGGGTCTTATGGGAGGTCAGAGGTTTTTTTATGATATTTTTAAAATGGCACTACAGATTTCCGCAAAATTTCAGTGAAATATTCTCAGACACCATCCCGATATTCCAGCAAAGGTTTGTAAGGAAGCAACATGATTAAAAGGTTAAAATCTTCAAGATTTAGCATTCCTTATTTTGAATTCAAATTACCCGCCATGTACCACATGCCAACTGTTATATTTGACATGTATTTGAATTTGTCATATGTGATTGTCACATTCGCTTCTGCTTTAAACTTAATTTTTGTGTGAGCTAATGAAGCGGCTATGAAAAATTAGGGCTTACTATACATTTGAAAAAAATTGTTCTGCCAGAATAAAGTAAAAACAATCTCAAAAACGGCTTTATTTAAAATAAAATCAAAAATCCATGAACCGTCATTCCAACTTCAATATTTGAAAGACAAACAGCTGTGTCGTAACGTGACCATCAAAAAAAAAAATCAGCCCCGGATGTGACGTCAACAAAGTGGAGGATCGTGGCCCGTCCATTTTGATAGCCCTGATTATGCAACTGGTGCGCGATGTTTCGGAAAAAGGCATTTTTATCCTCAGCGTGACTTTCGTTTCACTCGTTGAATGAATAAATTTTTTTGATTCTTTTTGATTTACCTTGTATCTTGTAGTCAGTTTGATTTACTGTAAGCCAGGCTGAGGATAAAAATGCTTTTTTCTGCAATACCGGTGTCCGTGGTTAACTTTTATATTATTCCTATTATTACATTCGCCGCGTAATCCAGTTTTGACAAAAAGCTATTATTTTTTATTAAAACAATACAAAATATTTTTAAAAATAATTCTAGGAAAAGACCGGATGTATTTTATTGTTGATAATAAAACTTTTAAAAATGCAATCAAGGATGGCTGTCTGTTAAATTATTAAACGTTGCGATACAAATAAATTGTTTAATTTTGTAAATTAATGTTAATTAAAAGCAGTAAGCATTACTCGGAAAGGAAACATATTTTTAACAAACAAGGACATAGGGGCAGCCAAAATAGACTTTAGGGATTTGTTTATACTTTTTCTCCTATAGATCTCGATTTTTATAAAACTCAGATTGTTGTAAAGAAAAAGTGATATTCTATAAGCTTTCTTAATGAGTATTTTTCTTTGACTATTTTTGTCCTCCCGCCTCCCCCTACGTATATACTGTAATAGACAAGTGGCAAACAAGTATGAACATATGAACGGGGTGGGCCAAAAAAAACCGGACAATTTTATTTTTCATTATAACTTTTGAACTATACCATCGATTTGAATGGGATAAGCTGCACTTGGCAGAGAATAAATAAGAGTTTTGAACAAATATATTTTTTTGTCCGCCATCTCCATCCAATCCAAGATGGTGGACGAAATTAAATTGTACCTTTCAAAGATGCTCGTTTATTCATGTGTTGCGAACATTTATTTTAATTTTAAATCAGTAGAAAAGCTGCCACGCACAACAAAGTACAAATAAGCAAAATCGGTTCGGTGGTTCTGAAAAAAAATATTTTCGTTTTAGCCATTGTTTTGAATATTATACGCCATTTTGAAGAATCAAGTATGATTCTGTCCACCATCTTAAATTTTAAGATGGCGATAAACTTTGATCATTATTTTTAAAAAGCAATCAACTCTAACCAGGATGTGTTTTATTTCATCAAAATCGGTTCAGTAGTAATAAATTTATAAGGAATTAAATGCAGACATGATTGGCAAGGCAATCCTATATTATGCAAAACAATGCTTGAAACAAACATTTTTTTAAACCACTTAACCGATTTCGCTGGTTCTTACCTTGTTGTACCTGGCAAAAATGCAGCTTTTTTTACTAATTTAAAAAAATAATTAAAACATGTTTGAAGGGTACATTTTAATTTCGTCCGCCATCCTCGATTTTAAGATGGCGGACAAAAAAAAATTATTTAAAATTCTGATTAATTTTGTGTCAAACGCAGTTTGTCCCATTAAAATTGATTGTAAAGTTCAAAAGTTATAACGAAAAAAAAAATTCCGGTACGTGATCTAAAGGTGGTTCAAAAATTGATTTTAAAATTTATTTTTAAAGGAAATCGATCCTATTCAACTGAATGACTCAACTCAGAAACAGGATCCTGGATATAAAACAACTCTATTATTTAAAACTATTAGTATAACACACCCATAAAATCACACTACAAAATATTGAACACCACTATGGCACTCACTATAAGAAAAACTGTACAGCGGTTCCAACAAGATTTTTGAAAAATCCTTTAAAAAAACTAGCGTTCCTTATCCAAAACACCGAGACTGACAATTCATAACATCATTTTTAAAAATATAGTGTAAATTTTAATTAAAAAAAAAATATTTGTATTAAGTGCTACCAATTGTGTCCAAATTACTGAGTGTATCAAAATTTCTAATTGTGTCCAAATTACCGATTGTGTCCAAATTACCGATTTAGACTATAAAGCCGAGAGTGACTTATAAAAACTCTATAATAAGACATTCAAAACTGATAGTGACTCAAATGTTTTTTTGCCCTAACAAGTACAACAAGTACAGCGTGTCCCATTTTCGATGGGTTTAAATGGGAAACTCGGTTATTATTAAAGATGTCGATTTTCTGATTGCACCTTACCACGCTCTTTTTTTGAGCCCTTAAAAATGGTGTAATCAGATTTTTGCTATACCCCGTGGTTTTGCTAATACAGGGAGTTTTTAAAAAAATTGCATTTTTAATAATTCCTTGTATCTCGCTTATTTTGCAAAATATTTTTATTCTGTAAAAACCTTTCTATGGCAACTTTTTTAGAGCAAATGACTTTGTCAATTTTTTAAAATATTGTTTAGTTTGTGAGATATGGTATTTATCATAAAAAAATTAAATACGGACCTGGATTTTTTTTATTACTATTTTGATTGGTTTCGTGCTATTATTATCTTAAAATGATAAAACTTTAATATTTTTTTATTTTAAGATTAAAAAAAATATTTATTATTTCAAAAAAAATTTTTTATTATTTGAAAAAAAAATTTAGTCCAATCCTGGAAATTTCCAACGTAAATATAAATTCGAAATTGCAAGATACACTAGTTGCACGATTTTGAGATTGTGTTTTGAAACGTTAATTAAAAGATTTATAAATAAAGTAAAAACTAAATTATTTGATGGTAGCACAGCAACTCATGAAATTTACTTCAACATGGAAAAACAAAAGCGTGGAATTGACATTGTCATTTTACGTGTTATTTTTGTGAATAGCTCACTCAAAATTATTCTAAAATGGCTAGAAATCGACCATATCCAGATTTTGAAAAATGTAATATCTTTGATTGCTCTATTCAAACAACAAAATCCCAATATTTAAACGTCAGAAATATTTTGAAGCAAAATGCGCTAAGAAAAATTACTCAAAAATGCCAAAAATATCTCACACATAATGGTAATCATTTGAACATTTATTTAATTAAAGAAAAAATTAGTTATTATTTTTGGAATTCGTTATTTTTTTTGTATTTGTCGTAGACTTTGTTTCAAATAAATCCTTAAATTAACGTAAAACCATTTTATTTTGCTAAGTATCAAAACAGTTAAACTAAAAATCGTTCAACTAGCAATTTTTAATTTATATTTATCCACCGTCATTATTTTCCTTTAAAAAAGTTGCCCTAGAAAAGTTTTTACAGAATAAAAATATCTCGCAAAATAAGCGAGATATAAGGGATTAATAAAAATGCAATTTTTTCAAAAATTCCCTGTATTAGCGAAACTACAAGGTATAGCAAAAATCTGATTACACCATTTTTAAGAGTTTAAAAAAAGAGCACGGTAAGGTGCAATCAGAAAATCAATATCTTTAATAATAACCGAGTTTCCCATTTAAACCCATCGAAAATGGGACACGCTATACATCAGGGCATTTTATTTATTTATCTATTTTGATTTTTCTTCACTTTGTATGTAATTGTATTTTTGATAAATAAACTTGAAATCGAATGAAAACCAAACTTATTCCTACGAAATAATTCGTTCTAAAGTGTGTGACGAACACAACGTTACACACCAAAAGCACTCAGACAAATTTCGTAATCCATCAGGTATAAACAGTTTAAATCTCGATTTAAATTAAGATGCTAAAATGATATAAACTCGTTAATTATACACAATAATAAAAGTGTATTAATTTGTTATATTATAAAATTTTACTTCTTATTTTAGTGTGCAATTAACAAACATTCTTCGTTAATGGTTGGTATGTTGATTGTTTTTTGTTTTCGTAAAATAGTTTCACTTTGAAAATTACCGCATTACGAAATTATATGTTTTAATTCATAAAGATTGTTTTTACTTTAGTTTGCGATAAAAATAAAATTATTAGAAATCTGGTTCAAAGCATGGGAACTTGCATCCGTTTCAGTTTTAATTCATGATGGGCTTGGAGTTACCAGATCTGTGTTGGGTCGAAACGGAACTGAAGTTAAAAAAAGAAGCAATACTGTAGTTCGATGATATCGCGTTTCTTCTGGAATGTCCACCCATATATTTAGTTTATAGGTAAAAAATCTTTTTTTAAATTTTCTTGGTAGTCTTTGTTTTATCTATATCTCACAACATGGTCACGAATGACTAGAAAATACCTTGTATAACGAATCCATCGTGCCATCAAAGAACAGTAAAATGGGCACGAAAATGGTAATTTTACCGATGGTATTTCTGGTATTCAATCGAAACTTATACACAGAAAAAAAGCTAAAAAAAAATTGGTTAACAGAACCAAATAATATTGTTATATATACACAAACGAATGATTTGTTAAAGTTAACAATATTGTAACATTAACTATAGCTTGATAAAGATTGTCAATTTAACAAAATATTTTATAATCCTGTCAGGCTGATTCGACTAACCTAATAGTAAATTTTGTTAAAATATGTCATACATACAGGACTTCTAGTGTACGCTATTTCTTATGGAATAGTAATGTTATTTTAAAAATATAAATTTTAAATCCATACGTATTAAAGAATTGCATTGTTAAATTAAAAATATAAACAAAACCAAAGCGTTAAATTAACATTATAAACTTTGTTACGATAATCCAAATTAATTTAATTTAAATATATATATGAAACTTAACAATATCGAAAATGTAAATTTAATAATTTTGTTTTTTCTGTGTGTACCGTATTGTAATATGTAAGACGTATTTGTATGTTAAAATCAGGGACACCCTGCAAAGAAAGCCACTGCTTGCAGGACCAACAGGTTGTTATAGAAATAGTGCACTAAGTTAATATAAGTACAGAGTTCTAGAATCATCAAATTAAAATTACGTTAATTTTTATTTAAAAAACAAGTTGGAAAAGAACATGATTCGATATACAGGGAGTCCCGAATTCGAGGATTTTGGAGCGTTTAAGATATTTCTAGAAGAGATAGAGAAATAACAAAACCGCATCTTGAACTAACAAGCAGTTTTTAAGCTATGGGGTGTTTAATTAATTAATTTACAAAAAAAAGAGGCTCAAAAGTTTTTCGAACTATAAAGACACAGGGTTTTACCCTGATAAATTGGACTAATTTTGCTTGGGGGGCTAATTGTAAGCTAAGAAAGGCTGAGTCTCCTAGCCCTCTTTAATTGCGCCCACCCACCCGATCGTGACGGGACTTAATTCTGAATCTACCGCTCTTCTGCCTTCCACTACTTGTTGGCTTCTTGGACTTTTTAAAATTTGCAACAATAAACATATTCACTACAGACAATAATTTAAAAAAGTCATATTAATTGTTTAGAAATTATGATCATTTAAAATGTTTGAAATGATTTCTCATAATAATAATTACATATCATAATAAATACATGTTTCAAAAATTAAACATTTAAAAGAATTAGGAAAGTAGATACAACAAGTGAGGTTTAATATTTTTATAAAGCAACAACAGCTGTTAGTTATAGTACTAGTCTATAAAACAAGATCATAATAGAAATAAAAGAGTTAGTAGTAGAATATGCAAATCGAGCTTTCTAACAAGATAAATGGTCACAGTATGATTTAATCACTGCACTGGGGACTTCAATTTCTTTAAATATATTGTTTAAATTTTAAAGATACTATACAGTGATTTAAACAAATTTAGTAAAAGTTTGAGGAACCTAAATATGGTTAACGTATTTTGTATAGGTCGTAACAATATTAGATAGTTTAAGTTGTGCTACGTATTTTTACGTAAAACTGCACGTTAAGCGCTCTACGTTTTGTTCCAAATTTGAGTTTAAGTTGAATGTTTTTACGTTACCATAACAAGTCTACTAATAGCAGAGAGTATGGAATTCGGCACTGTCTGTTTTTGATGTTACAATTTTGTTTTTTGTCTTTTCAGCTACAGTACGAATATATTTGCAAAGAATCGTTTGTTCTGGAAGCGGAAATTATCGTCTAGGCCTCATTTTTCGATCGGTCAATCAACCAATTCTACTCTTTGGCCCGCAGACTGCCGTAAGCTAACGTAAATACGTAAGCTCCTAACGTGACCTTGACGACGGCGTGACGAAGTGCGCTTGCGTAACTGTCAAATCTCATGCTTACGTAAAAATACGTAGCACAAACTATCTATTATGTATCAACCAAATTTTTGTTGCTCTCCGGGTGATTTTTTATAAGCGGACCTCGCCATCACTTTGTTATGAGGGACTTATTGGAACAAAGCCATGCAATAATAGTGTTAGGCCATATTTTGACAGTTTTGCATTGGAATATGACATCTAATCTTTCAGCATAAGGATTTTGTTTACTATACGCACCCAAATATGTACTGTCGACTTTAATTATAGATAAATAAACGACTTGTTGAAATTCGAATTTGGTATGTCAATTTTGAAAGATCAACTGTCAGCCTGCAATGGAAATCTGTCAAAATACTGCCTGATACTATTATTGCATGGCTTTATTCCAATAAGTCGCTATCATCCTACGGACAGTAGACACGGGGGCACATCAGGCAGGCAAAACTGAACAAATATTGCAATTTTTTTTGAGAAATCCAATTATATTCCTAGTTATTTCTTTGCAAGATAAAAAGGTAAAAACTAGAAAATAATAAACATCTTAAATTTATCATCACTTTAAAAATTCAAATTCCTAAACATTTATCAGTGCAACCGAAGTGCAAGGTGTGATTCATAAAGTAAATATTTAGGGCATGCATCTCTTTATAATTTTTTATGTTCTGTAAACAAAACTTCCTCTTGTAAGTCTCCTGTGACATTGTCGTTTGGAATAGGCAGTGGCGCGCCCAGGAATACCTTAAAAAGTCTTCGCCTTGAGGGGTACAGGCCCCGTAGCCCCCTAACCCCTGGGTGCGCCCATGGAATAGGTACCGGATGATTTACTACGATTTTCTTCTTGCTTTCATGTGATTTCAAAAATACCCACTTGTCTTTACACGTTCATCAGTAAAATAATATTATTCTCTATCCAAATACAAGTTAAATTACCTAGCTATTTCTTACCTTGGCATTGTTTTATTACATAGTGGAAACATTTTGATTCTGTAAAATTGCCTCAGAATAACGATTTATGTGGCTTTTCAGCCTCTGATTTTGGCTATAGTAAATAGTTAAAAATATCTTCAGTTGTAGCTCTGTGGTGATTTTGATTCTTTCGCGTAGTGGTGTTGAAAATACAAGTAGGGGAAACGGGGGCAAAATGGGATACTTAATTTAGAGGCTTATTTCTCCTACATCCGTCATTTGGGATTAAGTTGACTAAATATGTTATCTTTAATTTAATTTTCAGATTAAGCGATTAAGAACTCTGACTTTGCCCTGCATACGGGGTAAAATGAGATACCTATATGTAGCAAAAACGGGCGGAGCGGTTGTGTAATTTAGAATCAATATTTTTGTAAGACAGGTTTTATTTATTAAACTACTAACCAAGTTAACAATACTTATTTAAAAAAAAGGTTGTAATATAAAATACATTTATAAAAATAAAATTTAGTATTTACAAAATTTATAAAAAATTACAGCGACCTACACGAATTTTGCGCCTATTTCTTGCAAAGACAACATAAAATACAACTTACAATGATGTTAATAAAAAAAAATAACAATAACAAGGTAGGTTTTGCCCGAAACCACCAGTTAAATTCAAACAAAATCATACACAGTAAAAGGCTAATTTATAATGTGTAAACAAAATTTTTTTTTTTTTTAAATAATTATTTTATATACATTTTTGGAGGTTACTTTGACAGCCTGCATCTCTTCAACGTCTAATTTTATTTAAAAAAGTAATATTACATTTTTAAATCATAATTAGTTAAGGGAACGTCCTTAAATTACGTAACGCAAAAATCCAGGATTTTTGAACCCCTCTCCCCCCTCGTAACGCATTTTCAAGAAAAGACACATTAAAATAACATGAGTGTAACGCAAGACCAAACCCCCCTCCCCCCGTTAACGTTACGTAATTTAAAGACCTAAGTATTCAGCTGGCTGTGGCAGATTTTCCTTTTTCTGTAAAACCCTTTTTCCCCCACTCCTCTAACTTTTAAAATGCTATATCTTAAAAAAAGATTTGTGTTTACTATGTTATAGAAACTTTTTTTTTCGGAAATAACCTCCTCTGTCACCTGCTGCACTATGGCCCCTAAGTTATGGGACATCCTGTATTTATGTGGGTTATCTGAATATCAACAGATAAGAAGATTGCTTGCTTAAGTCTGTTTTTTTAAACCTCGTTCGTACTTTTCGAGCAACTGTGAAACAGTATTTTTTAAGTTTGCAAGATTATTAAATTTTGCTAGTTAAAAAAAATTTATTTTTAAAACAAAATCTGGTTAAGTCAACAAGAATATTTTTTAAATATTGATTGTTCTTGCACATTTTTTGAGATAACAAATGTAATTAGAAATCATTATACCGTGAAAATATAGAACATCGACAAACTAATAAATTTATTGTCAAAAGTAAACCGATATCCTGTGCAATAATAATATTGCAACCATCAACGAACTTGTAATAAATAACATAGAGGGGGTGGCCTCGGAGTTTATGAAACAACCATTCCCTCTATAAGTTATCTTTAATAATAAATAACAGAACCCCGTCCACTTGAAAAAAAATCCAGATCTCAAAAAAGTCCCTACATGTCTGGAATTTTCCCCAGTTAATAAAATCAACGAAGAAAGGAGGTTTAGCAGATCAAATTTTAAAATTTTCTGATCACTAGTTTTTTCTAGATTAATTTTTAAAAATCAAAAACTGGCGATTTGGCTTAAACCTGTTCACTAAGGTAGTGATGTCTAGCTGGCTTAAAAAGTATTTAAATATACCTTTCGAATGAGGTATCACATCATATGACTAATTGAAATATGAGCCACACGAAAACACAATAACAACACTAACTAACACCTTAAAACAATGGTCAAGAACAAGTGTGTGATTCCAAGTTTCGACTGACCTCACGACATGATGCAAGTAGGGGGGAAGTTTTATGGGGGCGGCTAGATAGATAGGTTATTAGACTAGAACAAAAAATGGTTAGAAGGTAGTTTTGAGTATCTTCGTCATTTTTACTTTTAACCGGTTTTATTATACAGGTACTCCTTCATGAAGCGTGCGAAACATATTAAAAAATACACAAAAATTATAAAAGTCACAGGATTTGTATGCTTAAACATCCATACCACAACACGGAACTTATTCCTGAACTATATATTTGATATTGATAGTCAGACAATACCTTGACATGGGTCGTTCTTGATATCTATTCAAAATATGTGTTGTTAAAGACACCGAAGAAAATAAATATTAAGGTCCCGATTCTTAGCTTTTTCGAAGATGCTGAAAAGTAGTACTGAAAAGGGGTACTTTCCGCAGGCATGTGGAAAAATTTTAATTCTGCGTTTCCCAAACTTGCTCAATCTGGTTCTTGTTTATATTAATAACAATTGATTGAAAATTCCTCCTGTGTATGGATCCGTGCATTTATTAATTAATTATTTATATTTTATAATTTTTAATGTTTCGCGACGATGCTACAAAGTTCTTAAGAATAATAATTATTAAATTTACATAAAATTTAAATGGAGTGAGGACGGTTACCAATAAATGGTTAGTATCTATATGTCCCCAGCTTTAAAAAGGGGTGACCTCCCAGTTTTTTTTCTTGTGGCATTCTAAGGGCTTTGGTGGGTAATTTGTGAGCTGCTTCTTTCAGTTTATTATCTAAATGTAAGATAAAGGTAGCTATTATAAATCCTTTTACCTACTTGCGTGCGGTTAAGTGCACTTTACCTCACTCATTTGCGTCCGCAAAGTAGTACCTTACCACACGCGCATCACTTGGTCAATGTGACACCGTTGTCAAGCTAGAAGACGGTCTATAAATCTCATCTTAGGATATTGGTAAAAGAAATTAATAATAATACCTGCAATACCGTACGCTTTTCACAAAAGTGGCGACATCTACCGAATACAAAAGAAACTACCAGAGTAAAAACAAAAGACAGGCAGATGAAACGAAAAACAGTATCCATGACCGTGACATAATTTGTCCCTCAGGTCTGGTCAATATTGCATTTTTTCCGCCTTCGCAACGTTGTATGTCACGTCAGCGGAGTGTGAGCCAAAAATGTAAAGTTTAGTACCCGCGAGTAAAGAAAACAAAAATCTTTCTATACCCGCTTAGCCATGAAAATTTTTTGTTTTCTTCACTTACAGTCTTGAGCGTGCTCACGAACGATCCGGCGAAACCTAGCTATTCCCATCGCAGACATTTGAATCTTAAAGTAAAAAAAACTGAGAGCATTTGTGGGAACAGCAAAAGCACTTCGTTCGCTGTTCTGTTCGTTGCGCGGCTCAATGTTCGTCGAAATGTTCAGGTGTGGACGTGGCTTTAGATTTCCATGGCATGTATGGCAAATCACAAATTAAGTTTTCCAAATCGCATACCGTTGGCTTGCGGATTTGAGGTAAATAGTGAGTATGATTGGAAAATCCAATATTGAAGAGGTGTGGGGTCAAACTTGAACCCGCCATGGTACTCAAAGGATAAAGGTATCAAATTCTTTACAGGTCAATTAAATTGTTTAGTGGTAGTATATCGGCAAATCAAACATTAAGTTTGCCAAATTGCATACTGTTGGCTTGCGCCTTTGATGTAAATAACATTTTTGCTCGCGAACGATTTGGCGAAATCTAGCTATTCCCATCGCAGACATTTGAATCTTAAAATAAAAAAAAACTGAGAGCATTTGTGGGAACAGCAGAAGCGCTTCGTTCGCTGTTCTGTTCATTGCGCGGCTCAATGTTCGTCGAAATGTTCAGGTGTGGACGCGGTTTTAGATTCCCATGGCATGTATGGCAAATCACAAATTAAGTTTTCCAAATCGCATACCGTGGCTTGCGGATTTGAGGTAAATAATGAGTATGATTGGCAAAATCTACTATTGAAGAGTTGTGGGGTCATACTTGACCCCGCCATGCTACTCAAAGGATTCTTTATAGGTCAATTAAATTGTTTAGTAGTACTATAGGCAAATAACAGGGACATTTTGGCTCAGTTAGAATAACATAAAATTTGACAGTAAAATAACATTCAGGGCAAAAAAGATAGTTTAGCATAACACAAATTTTAATTTAGTACTTTCACACTCCTTCAACTTATTGTTTATAGTGGAGTTCGCACATAGCGAATACGTTTATAATGAACACTCGCTTATAGCAAACCCCGTTCAAAATACCCAATTTTTTTTTACTTAGGTATACAATATGGTATGTCTTCTTATAATAACCCTCGGATATAGCGAACCAGTTTCCGTGCAATCTTCGAGTTGACTATATCCGGACTTTATTGTATTTATATTTATTTATTTATTTTTATTAGATTTACAAACAGGCTTTTTACAAACCAGACTATACCGAGTTCTAGTAAAAAATTCGACTGCATTAATAAAGACAATACAAAACTAACCCTAAAAAATAGCGGTAACATTAAAGGACGACCACCGTAAGTACCGGGCACCGTGACCGTAAATAACAAAAAGCAGCGAGAAGCTGCTAATCCGCAGCAGTTATAACAATAACAACAGGAAATTTGACAGCTGTTACCGTTAATATTAATAAGCAATGGCGTCGATAGCTTTTTTGCTTGGGGGGGGGGGGTACTCTGCCCTACTTTTGCAAATCCTAGTAACTAGGTTTTTCGTAACTTGTCACGAGAGCGTTTTTTCTAAAATATTTTGCCATTTAGCTAATGAGAAATAATGAAAATGCGAGGGCTATTATCGCAAAACCATACGAGATAAAAATACAAAAATATACAGTGTGTCCACGTAAGTTGGCGGCATATGGGAAACTTTTTTATTATCAGGTTTACGAAAACAAGTTATTCTTCATAAAAAGTTCTGCATGGTCCAAAACCTAAAATGCAACCATCAGATGTGACATTTTTTCAGTCATATTACGAGGTTTGTCAAAAAATGTGATTTTTGCTCTAGAGTAAAGTACCTTTCTTTTTGACAATATCGAAAATTGTTATAAAGAAAAGATATTTAGAATTAAAAATAGCTTTCAAATATTCAACATTGTTTATTTACATTATTATTATTTGCATCCTAGATTAATTATGCATTAATGTGCAAACTTCAATTTCCAACGTAATCGCAGAGAAAATGTAGAAAAAAATATTTTTTTAATGTAAATAAACAATGTTGAATATTTGAAAGCTATTTTTAATTCTAAACATCTTTTCTTTAGAACAATTTTCGATATTGTCAAAAAGAAAGGTACTCTACTCTAGAGCAAAAATCATATTTTTTGACAAACCTCGTAATATGACTAAAAAAATTTAACATCTGATGGTTGCATTTTAGGTTTTGGACCATGCAGAACTTTTTATGAAGAATAACTTTTTTTCGTAAAGGTGATAATAAAAAAGTTTCCCATATGCCGCCAACTTACGTGGACACACTGTATATTACATGTAGTTTTTCGTGCTGGTTTTAAAAATGCAGTAAGTTTTTAAAACCAGTTGCTAGATTTTGCAAAACTAGAGCAGTACTATACTTACCCATTGCAAAAAAATTTTAAAAATTATTTAAGCCGATTTTGTGCAAGTACCCACATAGCACAATCACGTGTTTACCACGTAAAAAATGCGTGAGAAAAAAAAACGTTGATTTTAAAAGCTGCTAGAAAAAAACGTTTATTTCATATATGAAAACAAGCTTAATAGGTCATTCATTACTGTTATAAAAAATAACGTTGCTAAAAACTGCGTTTTAATAACGCCTTTATCAAATTAAAACAGCAATGTTTTTACGTCAGTTTCAAGTGATTTTTATCAACGTTAAAATCACATTAGATTCACGTCTTTTCTACACGAATTTTAAAACGCGACTTGCATGGCTTTTCTACCGAATATTTTTGAGATTTTACTAGCAGCATCGCCACCTATAGTCGGGATTTTTCACTTTGACGAAATCTACCAGGCAGTGCTTTGGCCTCTAAACTCCAAAAACCTGTCAAGGGACTGATCCCGGATCCACGATCACGACGCATCTGTTATTAACCTGATAAAGACACATTAATATTGTGTGAATGTGTTTCCTGTTCATAAATCTTGTTTAGCTTTTAAAAAAAACTTAATGTATATAGATAGATACATAGATATTTTGTCTTGCCTTGAGCGCCATCTTTAAAATTGTCTTGAAGTGTTGTAGTCTTAAACTAGTGAACTTTTATAACTTCCTTTCGGGTCTCTTTTAAGTTAAAAAAATGTTATTAAAAAAGTGACCAAAAAAGACGCAGAAAGACAGTAGATTTGAGAAGTCTTAATCTAGTGGCGTTTTAGAACATGTTGTGGAGGACTTTTCAAGTGTGAATTTGGTACATGAAAATAACGAGGTTAAAAAACACGTTATATACACAGCACCAGAAACTTCAGCAAAAAGTACTATTTTATAGCTTGATTTCTCCTTGTTTTTAAGTTATCTTTAAGCATGTACATTTAAAAAAATAAATATTACATGGTATGAGGTTGTTTTCAAGTAAAAAAAAACTTTGTTAAATTTGGTCACGTGAATTTAACGTTGATGTGATTTTTGTGCTATTTGGGTACTTTATTTAGGAGTTAATCAAAGATTAGCGAGGCGGATCTGTTTTACCTTGTATCAAAAAATATATAACTAAAGTTAAACAACAGGCAAAGACTTTAAATTTACATGGTTCTCTTAAGACCTAAAAACTAATTTTATTTATATACAAAAACGTCATATTTACTTTTTTTATAACGAAAAAGACCGTTACGCCTTAAATCATTGATTTATACTAATAGTTTTTGAATTCTTGGGGGGGGGGGTACTGACCCCCAGTACCCCCCCCCCCTTATCGACGCGCTTGTTAATAAGAATAACGGTAGCATCCAGGGCAAAAAAAAATTGAAACACTAAAGATAAGCATAACACAATCGTCAATTTAGTAGTTTCACACTCCTTCAACTTTTTGTTTATTTTTGTTTATTTATATTTCTTTATTAATTTTTATTATATTTATTGGCTTTTTACAAACCAAACTAAAGGATTTTATTAAAAAATTCCACTGCATTAAAAAAAACAATACAAAACTAACCTTAAAAAATAACGGTAACATTAAAGACGGCCACCTTATGTAAACCAGGGCCGTTACAGTAAATAACAAAAAAGGAGAGAGAAGCTGCTAATGCGCAGACTCAGTAATAATAATAAGGGTAACAAAGTCTAAAATACGCGACCAAAAATGTCCCCATTGCGACGGACCGTTCGGTTATACGTTATCTTTGTTTAAATGCGAAAATCAAACAGAGAGCGTTTAACCAAGAAACGTCAAAATATCATGTGTTTTCAATGTTCTGTTATTATTGGTTAATAAAACAATGAAAAACCATGATTTTTTGACGTTTCTTGGTTAAACGTTCTCTGTTTGATTCTCACATTTAAACGAAGAGAAGTAATAACCAAACGGTCCGTCGCTAATATTTGCCTTAAATCGATTTACAAAAACCTATGTAGTTAAAGGTTTGTTGACAACCACCGCCGGACATGTTAGTATGTCATATTGCGGTGGATTTCCCAGAAAGTTTATAATTTATATAATAAGTATTTTTTGTTAGTAACCACTTTGCGGTCATTTAAAAATAATTATTTTATTAACGCCGCATTTGTCGCCTAAGCACTTAAAAGTCTTATTAGCGATTAGCTGTTTTTACCTAATTTGATTTTAATATAGACAACTTTTACTTACTTACTAATTGGTTGTATTGACAACTCACAAGCAATTATTCAGATAGCAGTAAAATTAATTCAGTTAGTCAAGGGCTTTATACAACTCAATGGTCAGCAAAGACAATTTTCATAAAAGCTAACAGATCAATCAAAATACATTTTAACCCAACTTAACAATAAGATTTAATTAGGAATACATTTTGTAGCTAAGTTTGTAATTACTAAATAAATCTTAACAAAAATTTTGAATTTCAACGTAATTTTTTCTAGTAATTTATTTTATTTTATAAAATGTTTAACAGGATTTGTAATATAACAACCCAGTACCTAAAATAATTGCCTGTCATTGCGCTGCTTTCCCATAAAAATGACATCCCTTTGTTTGTTTGTTTGTTTGTTTGTCATTTTGATTAGGGTCGCTGCATCCTGGAAGCCTGGGAGACGCCAGGCTTCCAGGATGCAGTAACCCTAATTTTAATAGGAAAGCAGCGCAATCACAGGCAATTATTTTAAATACTGGGTTGTTATATCACAAATCTTGTTAAACATTTTATAAATTAAAATGTCGATATCTCGTAAACCGTTGAAGAAAAGCCCATCAAGAGTGGTATTGTTAGAAAGAAAATTCTAAAATCTAATAATTTGCAGGGTGCTTCCTTTAAAAAAACTCTGTAAACTACAAATGTCACATATTGCAAGGGGGCTATTAAATCTGGAAAGAACTACCTTCTTTTAAACGTTCTTGGTTTGAACATCGTAAGACTAATAATACAATTTTTTTTCTGCAGGGAAAGTGTATGTCAGACCCTGTACATAAACCTCTAATTTTTGCTCTAAAAATGTTTTCAAACTGATTTTTATTTGAAGCCTGCTTGGTTGGTCACTAATGTGAGGGCAAGTATTTTTTTATAATTTTGTTGCAGTTCTATTGTTTAAATTGTCATCGGTTCTTGTTCTAGCTTTTAGAGGAAGTCCTCGAGGAAGTCCTGGCCACTTTTCTTAGTATTTTACCCCCAAATAAAAACAAAATATGAATATTGTTTGAAGATTCTCTTGGAACCAATTTTTAAATAAGGTGTGCAATAATAACGCTTTGGACGGCAGGTTTATAACAGAAATTAATAAAACACATAATTACTTAATAAAAAACGAAACAATAACGAAATTGAGTAAGAAATATTTATAGAAACCGATTAGCAAGTATGTGTATAAATTTTCGAGTCAAATAGTTTACAAATATATGCTATAAGAAGGTACTTGCTAGAAGAAATGATATACGCTAATAAGGCCAGCTTTGGTACTTTGTACAACTTGACAAAACATGTTCACGCTAGGGTCATTTATTTTGCGAAGATTGACTGTGTTAGGTATGCGTACCCCACAGAAAAACTGGTGATGTCGGGTTAGATAGGTATTGTGAATAGGCCTTACTTAAGCATTAAAGACACTCAATTAGGCTTGCTCGACGATAAGTCTCCTTTTCCAATTTCCAGCATTCCTAACTCGTGCAATACCCGACCGCTATGCTTCTGTATATCTATGTTGGGTCACGTGGTTCAGAGCAACAATAAGCGCTCACTTGTCTTGTAACAATGTTCTGAAAACCTTAGTGAGGTTTGGATATGAATTTAGCTAAAGAATACCTAAACCCCAAAATCTAAATAATTCCCAGTTATACGACAGAAATTGGGAATTATTACAAAAACAAAAAGCATAATATAACAGCAGAAACAAACTCCCACTCATTCTTAATACGTTTCCTGGTTACTGCTAGGCCACGACGTAGCTTGGGGGGGGGGGAGAGTGGCCCTCTCCGATGTATCTCAGGCTCCATTACCCTCTACCATAAAACAATTACAGATATAATATAAATATTTGTATCACACAAAAACATACACCTCGGCCACGCCCCAAGGTCCCCCATGAAAATTGAAGCAAGCCAGTTTTATCTATTGGTGCACTCGACAATTTCGGAAATCTTGAGGAAGAAACAATTATTAAAGGTTGCATTTCTAATCGTGTTCGCTGGCAGAGTTGCAATCCGACACGCATGCTAGGCATATAGGAATCAATGTAACCATTTCTAATGAGGACCACCGTGTCCGCACGCGTCGCTTCCATAACATATTGACTCGTAAGCGGACCGAACCGTGGTCTTCTGTGGGTCCTTCGTGCTTGCAAGCTGCAAACTCTGTGGCCCGTGCTGGCGTCCGTGCAGTCGTACCAGACATGCGCAGTTCCATCACCTAAATGATCGGTATCGGGATAATCTCGATCGAGATCTTTTTGGCTATATCGGTCTCCTATATGAGTTCGAGTAAAACAAAGATGAACATAATATATTAGGTGCTCTTTCTTGCAATACCGACTTATATCCCTTGTCACTTTTATCATACAAGGGTTTATAATTGCAGACATATTGTAGGAAGAATTCGTCACTTTTTTATTTGTCGATTGTGAGTTTTCCATTTTGAATAAGAAAAATATCTTAAAAATTTTGAGAAATATTTATTTTGTTTACAACAACATGACCTATAATTATAAACACATCAATACGAATGCACTAACCACAGCACGCACGCTGGCACCCAACACGATTAGAAATGGCCTAGTCCGTGACGACACCCGCGCTGGCGTTGGTGTCGGCCCGCAAACACGATTAGAAATGTAGCCAAAAATTAGTATAGTTCAACAGTGTTCGTAGGAAAATAACGTCCATAACTCGACAGAAAGTAACTTTCTCACGCTCGTGTGAAATTTGTCACTTTCTTCTCTTGTTATGTAATAAATAAATAAAAATGGGCTTTATTTTCAACTCAGCGAAGTTAAGCACAAGCTTCTGTTAACTGAGCAATAACTAATTATCAAAAACTATCTTATAAATTGGTTCGTATCCCGTGATTTTGTTTGTTACGCTATGGCCTGCTCTTAAAAAAACGTTTTGTAAATAGAAAAAATTGTATGTTTTTAAATACCTATTTATAATCATTTAACTTATATTAAACGACATTTTATTTTTCAAAGTATCTGAAAATAATGTGAAAATCCAGGTCACGTGATCTTAGTTAAATTTTCTCAATCGAATTGACTTGCCCCGGTAATGGGGGTGGCGCTTCAGTCAGGAGGTTGATGGCTCTTGTCTGATTTGGTGTTCTGCAGCAAATATAAAATTGAGCACGCTTTTGTAAATCTAATAGATCTCTTCTATAAAAAACTAGTTGAAACATTATTTCTGTTCATATGCAAGATTTTTTAAAAATCTTCAAACAAGATACGTTTGATTTTTGATTTTCTTTTGTAAATTTCCAAAAAAATACAAAAATCGAAACAATTTCGCTACAGTTTTCTATAACACAACTAGGCTACTGAAATGCCAAACATTGTTTTGAAATATTTGTTGTGTTTTAGCCATAACTTTTTTTTTATTTTTTGAATAAAATGATTTCGCGAAAAACTGCTAAAATACGTTTGTTAAAAATGCTTTAAAAAACTACCCCTCAAAATTGTGACGCGTTCCGCTTTCCCGTTTTCTATTTCTATTAGAACAAAGATATGGCCAAAAAACGCGATCAGTGTTGTCAAATGGTAAGTTTTCAGACGAAGTTTGCCCCCTTAACAAGCTGGTTTCCATAAGATTTTAGAAATAACTTTAGCGCTTTTTGAAGCTTGACATGCACAAAAGTTCGACGAAGTCTCTCTAATAAACAATTGATGCCACGATTTATTTAAAAACTTTTAAAAATGTATACTATTCTACAAAAGCGGTTCAGCAACTAGTTGTTAAGATTGTGTTATTGTTACGACATCTTTAAAAATGGTACTATTATAATATGGTATTTTTAAATTGAATAGGTAACTTACTTTCTCAATATTTCGGCATTGGTATTGATTGCGCTACTCCAAAACATTTTACGGCATCTATAAAAAAAATTATTTATAAAAAAGTATAAAACTTTATTGTCTGCCTTAACCTTTCTACTTAAATACCAAGGGTAAATTCTACTTCACCAAACAAAATACCGAACGTGTTTGTTTTTTTTTTTTTAATAAATACTTCAAAACCCTATATTTTCGCTGGGGCATCGGGCACCCTGTTTAAATAACAAGGGTAAATTCTACTTCACCTAATCCAAACTTCTTATTTAAACAAAATCGACATGTCCGAACGTTGTTCTTTTTTTTTTTAAATAAATTCCGTAAAACTAGGTTACTTTGCTCCACTTTTTTTGAGTTAATTCGAAAAATTCAAAGAAATAACCAAAAATTATACCGTAAAAAATGTTTTTTGGTTTTTATTGAAAAACACATGGTATAGGTAATTAACAAAAAACATTTTTATTACAAAATACTTAGTATTATATTTTTTTAACTTGAAAATGGAGCAAAGTTTCCCATAGTCCGAGGTTACTTTGCCCCGTGTTTTATATGTTGGCGCAAACTACACCCAATATTTAGTTAGCTTTTCCCCAAACATTCAAAATGGTGAATAAAAAATTTAAAAATATTGGTTTTTTAAGTTTTTATTGCATAGAAATCGATAACTGCACTAGACACCAAAATTTTTCGATGTCAAATTTTAAAGGAATTTCAAGCTGCACTTCACTTTGGTATTAACTCGAGACGACTAAGCGGAAAACAGCGGCTACTGCGTCTTTCAAAAGTCAAATTCGCAACGGATAATTCACGCGTGGTGGCGTTGTGGTGCATGCGCAGATTTTTAATGTGGAATATCTAAGAGCTTTTTTTCGCAATGGAGCAAAGTAGGACCAGGGGGCGCAAAGTAACCTCGTTTTACGGTTCCTCAAAACCCTATATTTGCGCTGGGGCATCGGGCACCCTGTTTGGCTTTAAACATACTTGGTTTTTTTACCTTTTGCAAGTCCCATTTTTCACATTTTTCTATATTTGAGACATGCACAGTTACTTTGCAGTTTTAACTTTATCCATTACTAAAGGATAATGTTGACGTTGGGGACTTTTTGTATGTCCCATTTTTCCGAGGGGTCATCAGCTTTCAACAGTACTGTACAAATTTCACAACAGGACCCGACAGTACCACGACAGGACCCAACAGTACACGACAGTACCCAACAGTACTCGACAGTACACGACAGGACCCAACAGTACTCGACAGTACACGACAGTACCCAACAGTAGTCGACAGTACACGATAGGACCCAACAGTACAGTACAGGACAGTACTCGACACTACCCCCCAACCCCAACTAGTGGCGTAGATGCGAAAAGACATGATGAGCTTTTTTTTTTTGTTTTTGGTCGCAAGTTTTTTGAGCGCGTCGGCCTTCCCCAAACATGATGACCTTTTTTTTTTTTTTTGGAGTTTTTTGAGCGCGCGCTTTGTCCCTGTCGGCCTTCCCCAAACATGATGACCTTTTTTTTTTTTTTTTTGAAGGGCGCGCTTTGTACCTCGCAACAGGACCCAACAGTACTCGACAGTACCCAACAGGACACAACAGGACCCAACAGTACTCGACAGTACCCAACAGTACTCAACAGGACCCAACAGTACACGTCAGGACCCAAGTCCTGTTGGACGCTGTACAAAATTTTAGGGTGCCGATGACCCCTCGCATTTTTCACATTACGTATCGTTAATTTAAGGCATGCACAGTTACGTGGTTTTAACTTTATCCGTTAAGGAAGTAGTTTGCATTATTTGCCGACAATTAACGTCAAACATTATTTTTTCTTATAGATACAGTTAATACCAGGTAACTGCGCATGCCGTTAATAAAGAGAAATGTGAAAAATTGGACATGCAAATAGACCCTAAGGTCCAACGTTATCCTTTAGTAAGGGATAAACTTAAAACCAGGTATCTGCGCATACCTTAAATAAAGGATAATGTCAAAAATGGGCGATGCAAATGGTCCCATTGTTGTATTCCAACACAACACCTATAAATTCGTCAAAGATAAGATCTATCAAATGTCATCAATTTGTATGAACAGTTTTTCAGATATAGTGGGTAACGGGAATGATTGGCGGTACTTTTTATTTGTGGTAATTTTAAACTAAATACTGAACTATTGTTTTTTTTTTCAGATTTCTTATACAGAAGATGAAATGCATTCAATCCGCCAAGAGCTGGAAAATGTTCAAAAAGCCCTCAACATCCAAACCAAAAGATGTCGCCAGCTGGTCTCAGAATACACTCAAAAACTTCGAGAGAAAGAACTGCTTTATCAAAACGAAAAAGATCTACGAGACACGCAACTTGCTAGGATTATAAAAACATTGCTGATTTTTGAAGCTCGATTAAAAAAAGAACAAAAATTTATCAACAGACAACTTGAAGAAAAGGATTATATAATTAGAAGACAACGTAATGATATAAAAAGGCTTTTAGCCAATACTTATTGTAAAAATTGTCAGCAATATTATACTCCAAGTCCCCATCTAGAGAGCCTCGACAGCAGTTCAGAATATGTACCAACTGAGCAAGATTATCTGTCTTCAAATTTTGAGAGTTTAGACAGTAGTACCGGAACTTATGGTACCCTATCTGAAAAAAGCGGAAATATCAGCAAAGATTCAGAAGAAAGTTTGCTTAACAAACTGGAAGACGATTCTATTGAAAAAAGCAAAAAACGCGATTCAACCGACTCAAATCATTATGAACCAATAAAATTAAGAACAGATAGTCCAATGTCTAATGGGGACAATACCAGTGCCGATTATGACAATTTTGATTCTTTAACTACAGAGGGTACTAGCGACAAAGTAAGCATTGATTTTAGATTAAAAAATAAAGTAATTGATTCTCAAAAAGCAGAAGAAAGTACCGACGACTCCGAATGTGAAAAGACTGTTATTAATAATTTAAATAAAGAAAATTTAGAAAAACACGAAGGTAAAGCCAAGAGGATAGTGGAAAAAGATGCTACCTTAACCAAGGAAGGGTTTGAGTATTTACCAGAAAACAAGTTATCATATGCAATTCCAATATTCGAAGGTGCTAACGAAGGCAATGAAAACTGGTATGCAAGTGCTTCTGATCAAGAAGACGACGATCGAACGGATTTATATCGAAATAATCCTGTCCTGGAATGTGTCAACCAAATCTTATTACAAAATATTAATGACCCTATGAACTCTCCTCCGAACGAACGTAAGAATTCAAAAAACGGGAAAAGGGTTAAATTCTCCGACAATGAGGAACAAATTTTAACCGAAGAAAATGTAAAAACAAACTCTCAAAATCATGATTATTACGAGACGCCCATTCAGAAGGCGCCAAATTATTATGAAACACCCCAAAGTATTTACAGCAATGATTACGAACAAATTTTAAGCAAATGTAGTCAGCAAACATTATCTGATTCCCCCAGTTATGTAGAGATGGAAACAAAAAAACCCCCTACTAATCCTATTCTTAGCAATGAAGGAAAAGATGCAAGTATTGTAAGAAAAAGTAAAATTTTAAGGCCGCCTCCCGCTTTACCACCAAAGCCTCCAAATTTATTATCTAAATATAAAATTAATGTTGTTTCACAAAATTTAAAAAAGCCTCAAGCTGCGCTAAACAAATCGAGTGATGTCGAACCAGATTATTGCTCAATCTCAGAGTTAAATTTACCTCAACAAAAGAAAAATGTATCATTTAAAAAAATTAGTGTAGTAGCTGAAATAAATTCACCAACTCAGATTGACGTTTTAACAAAAATCAATGCTCCATCTCCTGCACCTTTGAAAAATAAGCCTGACCTTTTGGATATAGACCCGCCATCGAATTTAGTGGTTAAAAAGTGTATTGAGAAACTAAATATTCGAATTGCTAAAAAATCTGAGGTAAGCTTAAGTATACCAAAGTCACCTCAAAAGAATGATGGTGGAGCAGTGATAAAGTTAAGCCCCAAAAAGATTGAGTTGTCAGAGATTCCAAAATTGCCGCAAGTTTCTGAGATAATTATTCCATCCGATTCAGATGATCAAAGTTGTACTGAAGAACGGATTTCATCTGACAACTACGTAAAAAACAACTCTGAAATTCTAAAAAATAAGAAAGATTTCCGAAAGAGTTTACCAATAGGGTCTTCAATTTCCAGTATAATAAACGAATTTAATAACCATAAAATTTTAGCTGATCTTAACAAGAAACACAATCCAAAAATTGAAAAAAGAAAGTTTGCTAGTTTTGAAAATCTTCAAAATATAGACAAACATTTTACGACACCAGAGCCAGAGCCACAAACTCCCAAATTTGAAGAATTTGATTTAAGTCAAAACTTTGAGGAGTTTAAGCTTGACGATTGCGAAATTGAGGAATTCAAAATGGACGATTTATCTGACGATGATTTCGGTCAAAATAATTTAGTTAGTAATAAAGATAATATTTCTGATAGTGAAATTAACTCCACACAAGTGGAGTTGGTGAGGGCAACTTTAGATCCAATAGTTCCAACCTTAAATGTTAACTCTATAGAGGAATTGAGAAAACAATTGGAAATTCAAAAAGGAAAAAAGCTAAGTCCCGAACCAAATTACGAACATTTTCTGGAATGTACAGGATTGAGTTCTAAATCGATTTTAACTCCTTCTAGAATGTTAAGCAATCACAAGAGTGCTTTGAAACCCAAAGATGTTAAATTGCGATCAAGAGTAAAGGCTAACAATATTTTTGAAAGATACAATGGAACCACGGTAAAATATTGGTCAGAACCCTTTGTATAACTGGAATTAATATGCAAGGTAGTTGCGTTTCTAGTTTATGAATTTTAGGAAATAGTTTTTGTTTTGTGTATTTGTTTTGCCTAAAGTTTTTATTATATAAATCCACCTATTTATATTAAAAATAATGTTTGATTATTTGACCTTTATGGCAAACAAAAATAGGTAATAGCTCGTCGCCTCAATGCAGAACTATTGTCACAAAATTAAGTTTTTACAGGAGAACATTTTTTTAGTCGGACTTGGCGTGGGTTAAGGTATCACCGCTTAAATTGGTCGGGCGGATGATGGGGACGTTTCATCCCTTAGACATCCAATATTCTTGCATTCAATAAAGCGCGCTTGGAGCCATACGTTTCCGCAAAAAAACGAAAAATGGGAAAACTGGACATACAATAGTTCTGCATTAAGGCGACGAGTTGATAAGTTTGGTCATTGAGTAAGTAACCCAAATAGAGAAGCCACCGGCGAGCTTTACCATATTGAGGGGCAGATGGCGCAACTACTATGATCTAATGGCATTTGTATGATAGGCATAAGCCTCGGAACTCGCACATGTAACTAAATCGTACTAGCACTCCCTGAATACTCCGTCAAAGGCTTTTGAAAAAGTTTTGGAACGCCAGGTGAGGCTATTTTTAGACACTCATGAGATTTTACCTATAAACCAGTCTGGTTTTCGCCCAAACTACAGTTGTACCACAGCGCTGACCAATGTTACAGACGAGATATTAAGGGCCACTGATAAAAATATGCTGTCGGTACTGGTGTTGCTTGATTACTCTAAAGCCTTTGACAGAATCAATCACAAACTTCTCATCGCCTTACTTCACTATTTATGTTTTGGCAACTTATCAGCAAATCTAATTAGTAACTACTTAAGCAACCGGACTCAACGCGTTAAGACTAGTGCGGGAATCTCAACACAGGTATCCGTGCTCTCCGGAGTGCCACAAGGGTCAGTTCTGGGGCCTTTGATATTCACCCTGTATACGTCACAACTTTTTAAATGTTTAAAACTCATTACAGCTCACTTCTACTGTGATGATACACAGGGTCTGTATTCCTTTTTAGAAAAAGACACAGAAATAGCGTGTCAAAGAATTAATGAAGACCTTAGCAGGCTAGTCCAGGTGTCAAATGATTTGTGTTTATCAATCAATAGCTCTAAATCTAATGTAATACTTTTTGGTCGGAAAATACAACAAAATCGTCAACGTCATAATATTAATATAGAAATAAATAACGAAAAAATTTATCTCACAAATTCAGCACGAAATCTGGGCTTGGCTATTGACTCTGGTCTTAAATTTTCAGAACATATCTCCAAAACCATTCGTAAAGCTTACTGTAACCTAAAATTATTGCATTCTAAAAGACATTGGTTAAATCAGAAGTGTAAAATAGCCTTGTGTGATTCGCTAGTCTTATCGCATTTTAGTTATGCTGATACAGTATATGGTCCAATTATCCGAAAAGTTGACAGCAAACGAATTCAATTAATTCAAAATGCGTGTATCCGGTTAATCCTTGGTTGGAGAAGGCGAGATCACATCACAGGACCCTTAAAACAAATTGGCTGGCTCTCCATGGATAAAAGACGCCGTGCTCATGCTCTTCTTTCACTTCACAAAATATTGAACACAAAAATGCCTCCCTACCTTTTTAACAAAATCAAGTTTCGTTCTCAGCTTCATAACCGAACACTTAGACAAAAAAACATGATTTCTGTGCCTGGTCATAGAACTAATGCATTCAAAGGCTCATTTACATATCAGATTTCATTTGCCTATAACCGAGTCCCCGATAGTCTCAAAAAGCTAAAAAATCATAATTTTAAATTAGAAGTAAAAAAGCTTTTACTACATGATTCCCTGGAAAATTTTAATACCGTTATTACATCAATTAATGCACTGTTTGATAATCCTTTTTTGGATGCATTCTTATATTAACTAGTCTATTTTTATAGAATCATAAATAAGTCATTTTTAAAAAAATGTGTTTGTTATTGCAACAATAAAATTGAAATGCAATACATTTTTTTTTAGGGTAATAGTAATATGTACTTAGGTATAGTTTACCAACTAATTTAGATTTAAAAAAGAAAGTTATATTTATTTCAAGGTTGAGTGGAAGAGCGCTGTTTTCTGCTTTGCGGTAAATGCGAACCCTGCCTTTTGTCAACACTCTTTTTTAGGATAATAGATTAGAATATTATATTGTTATTTTTCTTTGTTGTTGACAATAAAAGCATTATTAATATTGCGTACCAGACGAATTTATGGTAAAGCTCGCCGGTGGCTCCTCTATATGGTTTATTTACTCAATGGTTTGGTCCTATAGTTCTGTTATTTAAAAAGTTTATAAGAAGTTAATTTCTGCAAGTAGATTGAGTTCGTATTGGTTTTTTGGATTTTGTAGTTCTTCAGTAATACCTAATTAAAAACTGCAAACATGAGCTAAGAGTACCTCTACTAAAACCAAAATTAAAATTGATGTAACTTGTTTGTACAAGTATATTATCGAATTTTAATTTTTAAGATGACATATTATGTAAGTATTATTTCTTTTGTATATTTAAGCCATTGACCACATGTTTGTGTATAATATTCCAGCACTTGTTTTTAATATATTTATTTATTTTAAAATGTTTTAGCCTAATTCTATTATTTTTTGCCAGTTGCCAGACACCATTTTACCAGTACCTAGAGTTCCTGTATGTTGACATATTTATTCCAAATATGTCAACATACTCTACCAGTACCTTGCCGCGTCTTTTAATAAAACTTTAACGGGTTTTATAGTTGAAAATAGTGCAATATTAATAAACAGGGTTGGCAGATTTTTCAAATTAAAAAGCGGGACAAATTAAGTAAATGAGTAAACACAAAAATTTAAAATAGATACCTACTAAAAATTTACATCGATTTTAACATAAAGTTAGTGTAGGAGTCTTTTAGGATCCAAATGGTGTGTTTATTTATTTACGTTTCCAAAATACATTCAATAATTTAATTTTAAAATTTAAATGTTATACTTACCTATTTAAATTTAGTGAGTCTTCATTATATTTCGATTATCAAAATTCCATGCATAATAAAATATATGATCTGTAATTTCTTTTAGTGATTTGTAAATTTTATTTAAAATAAACAAATATGAACGAACACATAAGATAAGTATGTATAGATAAGAAATATCCGCCCTAAAATAAGAAACTAATTTAAACGAAAAAATAAAACATTCCTCTTCGATTGCTTGTTGAAGTGTAAGCTTCTTTAGGCGCGTTTAGCATTTTTTGTGGGTACTGAATTGAACTGAGCCGTCACGCTCGGCTATGTAATGCTCATTCGGGTGAAGTCGGCTCGAGTCGACTAACTGTGAGAGGAACAGTCAGCAGAGCGATATGACGATGCAGATGAAGGCCACTAAGAGCAAAATTGACCAGAGTAATTTATACCCAATTATAATTATGTAAATGTTATTACTTTGTATATTACTTTGTCAATATACTGTCACGAAGGGCGCGTAATAGCCAACTCACCAACCTTTGTTGTATCAGTTACTGGTTCTTAGTTTTATAATACATCTTTTAACCCCCTACAGGTGTTATTTAATCTGCATCCCTTAGTTTTGAAACAAAGATCTCCGTCGGCTCGAATCGAAATTACTCCGTTAGATCGATTCGACCGGCGCGGTATCATTTAAACAAATTGTTAATAACGAATAGTATCGGGGTTGTAAGGTAGTGGCTGGTAATTAACGATCGGGCAATACCCAGATAACCAGCCCCGGCCCCCCTATTCGCGACAATACAAAGCAAAAAATCTTGTATTTCATATTATTAATTTCGCCTTGTTGAAGTGTACAATTCTGCCGTGTGGTCTTAAGCACACCCAATTTTTTTTTAATAAAATTTATAAGTTATATATAAGACGATACAGACAGGTAAAAAAATAGGACAGAAATGAAAAAAAAGCGGGAAAATCGGGACAATTTGCATAAAAAGCGGGACTTTCATAGGATTTAAAAAAAGCGGGACCGAGCCACAAAAAACGGGACCGTCCCCCCTACGGTGGGACGTCTGGCAACCCTGTTAATAAAGTTTAAAAATAGTTGTTTTATGTGATTTAAGTAAAAATATAAGGATAAAGAAAAAAATATGATTTGTTGCTTAAGAAATAAAAGTAGGTAACTGAAGAAAATTGGAATTTTACCTTCAGATAGGCAAACCATCTTAGTTGGAGCATATTTTAATTTAAGACAATTGTAGTTTCAACTTATAGTATCTTGAAAACAAATCCATACATTATAATTTTGGAGTTTAATTTCATCTCTTTAGGAGTAACGTGCCTTTTTACAAGCATGCCAAAGTGTCAAAAATAGTTTTCCATGCAACCAAAAACGACCCATATAATATGTTTCCTATTTTCAATAATATTTAACAGAAGAGCAATATTAAGGGGTTCAAATTTTTAACCAAAGTAACTCAATGCTGGACTTCTTATGAGGGAGAGTGGTTAGGTATCAGTTGTCTTAATAGTGTCCTACCGATTTATAGATAATTTTATTTAAAAAAAAATTGTGTGTGCACCACACGGCAGAAGTGTAAACTTCAACAAGGCGAAATTAATAATACTGGCCTTCATCTGCATGATCATATCGCTCGCTGAATGTTCCTTTCACAGTTAGTCGACTCGAGCCGACTTCACCAAAAGAGCGTTACATAGCCGAGCCTGATGGCTCAGTTCAATTCTAAATCAGTAAGTAGTATCAGGTATGAACAACTTAAATTTATTTTAAACGCTTTAATTTTGCTAGTTAACTTACGGAATTCCCCCCGCTTCCCCTACATTTTTTCATAAAGAAGCCTTTATCATTATTACTATTACTGTTATTATAAACTTAAGTTGGTAGGTATTTTACATTTGCATAAATAAATCGAAAACAAAAATTACCTTTTAGGTTTCAACAACTTCTGTTTTTAATAAAATGTAGGAGGTTGTATGTACTATTTTCAACATTTACAAAACAAAACCATCTTTTACCAAAAATCTATCAAAACTAAAGTTTTGCTTTGAGTTTCCACACAATACATTCCTAGAGGCATTATATAATAGAGTTTCCAGCGATTGATCTAAAATATAGAGTTTAGCAAAAGCTGTGGTCTACATTAATTTATAACTTTTGAGGAATCCAAAACCTTTTAAACTAATCTACAATAATAATATATATTTTTACCTTCCTAGCCCGCGCAGCAATGGCTAGAGAAGGTATTATTTTCAATAATTTTTTTTTTGGAGATAACGTCGAAAATGTGTTATTTGGGTGTATTTTGACCTGTCTTAGCAATATCGTCGTGAGGTCTGTCTGTGTGGTGTGTATGTATGTCTGTTTGTAACACGATAGCTCCTAAACTGCTAAACCAATTTTCATAAAATTTTTAGGCAAAGCAGTGTTCAACACTGTTACGAACTGATTAGATTTTGGTCAAAATCTAGTAATCTGTTATACTTTGTTAAAATAAGTGCAATGATTTTTATAATCATTTTGTTAACCTTGCATATAAACGCTAAAACAGCAACTTTAAAGGCAATATTGCTGCAAAATTTATTTCAGTCATGGTTCAGCACTCAACATTTAAAATAAATAACTCTCAACACAAACTGAAGGCAAAGGGTTCAAATTTAATTTTTTGTGTTATTTTTAATTTTTCAAATCAATACATAAAACAAAATAATGCTATAAACGCAACACAATTGTGAGTTACAGGAGGGAGAACTGTTGAGTGAACCCTAAGTTTAAATCTGACTTTTCTAGTAAATTAAGTTAAAACAAAATTGCTAATTAGTCTTACTGACTAGATTGTAATACAATAAACACAGTGTGTTTGACAAATAATAATTGTTTTTTTTTAAAATTTTTCGCACATTATTTCAAGCTTGACGAAAAGCGGAGAAGGCATTGGATTAAAAAATTTGTAATAAAATTGTGTTTCGTTTTAATTGAGATAAAATCTTCTGTCCAAAAAATATTAAGGTATATTTTTAAAAATATTGCACACAGATTAAAGGAAATTAGGGAGAGATTTACAGCACTAAAATTACTTAAAGCAGATCACTTTGAAATTGTGTACAGCGTGTCCCATTTTCGATGGGATTAAATGGGAAACTCGGTTGTTATTGAAGATATCGATTTTCTGATTCCGGGCTCTTTTTTTGAGCCCTTAAAAATTACGTAATCAGATTTTTGCTATACCCCGTGGTTTCGCTAATACAGGGAGATTTTGAAAAAATTGCATTTTTAATAATTCCTTGTATCTCGCTTATTTTGCAAGATATTTTCATTATGTAATAACGACGTCGTCAATTTTTTTAAATATTGTTTAGTTTTTGAGATATGGTATTTATCATAAAAAAATTAAATACGGACCCGGATTTTCTTTATCACTATTTTGATTAGTTTTATGCTATTATTATCTTAAAATGATAAAAGATTAATGTTTTTTTGATTTAGGGTTAAAAAAAATAATATTTAATATTTAAAAAAAACTTTAGTCCTAGTCCTGAAAATTTCCAAGGGAAATATAAATTAAAAATTGCAAGACACACTAGCTGAACAATTTTTAGTTTATCTGTTTTGAAACGTCAATTAAAAGATTTATAAATAAAGTAACAAACGTTCAAAACTTACAAAAATAATATCATAGTAATTATTTGATGGCAGCACAGCAACTCATGAAATTTCGAGTAAGAAAAATTAATTGAACTATACGGTCCATCATAAACTGTATGTCCTCTCTATTACCTGCAAGAATTACGGTATCGTGTGCATATCGGATGTTGTTTATTACTATTCCAGTGTCGTTTTTATCAAAAAAGACCTTGGACTGCTGAAGGTACCTGAACACAACTGGTTGAGGAAGCACATGACACGTATAGGAGTCGAGAACGATCCTATACCTGCCCAGTCCGTGGACAGAAAGAATAATAGGAATGAGGAATACTCAAAAATGCCAACAGTGTCTTACACATAATGGCAATCAGTTTGAACATTTATATCATTAAAAAAAATTAGTTGTTATTTTTAGTAATTCGTTATTTTTTTTTGCATTTGTCGTAGACTTTGGTTCAAACAAATCTTTAGATTAACGTAAAACCATTTTAATTTGCCAAGTATCAAAACAGTTAAACTACAAATCGTTCAACTAGCAATTTTTAATTTATATTTATGTTGAAAATTTTCAGGTCCGGAATAATTTTTTTTTTAAATATGAAATATATTTATATATTTATCGGTTTTACAACGTTCTACGTCTTCCGATACCCAATCTCCACTCGTTTCTGTTTGCCCATAATTCATCATCTAGGCCTCTTATTCTTATTTCACTGTCTATTCCTTCTCTCCAGCTTCTCCTTGGCCGTCCTCGTTTTCTTCGGCCAGTTGGTTTCCATTGTAATATTTGTTTAGGTAGTCTTTCATCATTCATTCTTTGTACATGTCCTAGTATGGTACTAGTTGTTTTGTTCTTATATCATCCACTAAAGTACGTTCAAACTGTCATAATTTCTCTTATTCTTTGATTTGTAACTCTTTCTCTTTTTGATTTCCCTGCTGCTCTTCTCCAATAGTCCATCTCCGTAGCGGAAAGCATTGTTTCTGTTCTATCCTTGATTGGCCATACTTCTGAGCCATATGTAATAATACTTTTTACAATGGTGTTATAGCATGTATATAAGCTTTTTGTTATGTTTTGATATACTTTGGTCCCAAATTATTCCATTTAATAAAGTTATTGCTTTTCATCCTTGTACGTTTCGATCTTTTATAGCTTTGTCTAGTGTTTCGTCAGCTGTAATTTTTAGACCTAAGTATTTATACTCATCACAGGACTGAATTCGCTGCCCGGTATTTAAGATTAGATCTTGTTTCATTCCACCCATATACTCTGTCTTATTGAGATTAACCTCTACCCCACTTATTGTACTCTTGAAATATATTTCTTTTAACCTTAAAACAAAAAAAATATTATTTTATTAATATTTTGTAATAATAATGGCATAAAACCAATCAAAATAGTAATAAACACAATCCAAGTCCGTATTTGATTTTTTTATGATAAATATCATATCTTAAAAACTAAACAATATTTTAGAAAATTGACAACCTCATTATTTTCTTCTTAAAAAGTTGCCATTAAAAGGTTTTTACAGAATAAAAATATCTTCCAAAATGAGCGAGATATAAGAGATTATTAAAAATGCAATTTTTTCAGAAACTACCTGTATTAGCGAAACTACGGGGTATAGCAAAAATTTGATTACACCATTTTTAATGACTCAAAGAAACTGTAAGGTGCAATCAGAAAATCGATATCTTTAATAATAGCCGAGTTTCCCATTTAATCCCATCGAAAATGGGACACGCTGTACACTGGCGAATTTTAACGCCTTTAAATTAATGATAAAGCAAATGGCCCTGGACTTATACAAAAACATCAACTCTAAAAATGTTCAAGCTTAGGTTAGGTTTACTCTATACAGATTCTATAACTTTTTACACCCTCTGTAGCAGCATGGCTGGCTAAAATTAGAAATAGAGAACATCGCGAAACTTTTTAAAGCATAGATCCCATAGGAGTGATTGGGTTGTGCCATGTGGTGCCAAGTTTTGGATATTTGATATTTTTACACCTAATATACAGGGTGTTCCGGATAAAAACAACTACATGGGTATTTCGGAAACAGTAAGAAATACGAGTTTGTGTAAATGAAAAAAAAGTTGCGCTATTCTAAGCCCAAACAGGTGCTGTATCAACATTAGAGATATCTACAGGGGTTACTAAACTATCGAGCAAAAACTAAAAATTTTGTTTTTTGAAAAGTTGAAATATCGCTGCTATCTTGTAAACAATTTTAATGAAATTTGGTATTTTTGTATAAGCAAATACGGCCAATCGAATGACGTTATCGAATTTTTTCTAGCGCTTCTATTTTTTTTGAAACCATAGCCAACTTTGTTATTTCTTGACCGCCACATTAAATTTATACGTCAATAAACAGATAAACAGAGCATTAAAAGAGCTTTTCAACCATGTATAATAAGCCTATCTTTGAATGACGGAAAATATGAATTTATTTAAAAAACTGTTTTTCACTTGGTTGGCTGTGAAACAAAGGCCGTAGTTGCGTTTGTTGTCATACCTACGTATCTATCTGTCAAAACGTTGTAATTTATTTGATTTATCTATTGAAGTTTCTAAATCACCTAAAAAATTTTTTGAGTCACATTATGAATCAAATTTAACATGATTATCCAAATTGGGAGAAAGTAGATATGTATGAATGTTATATTTTGTGTAATAAGAACGCTGGAAGTCGAGATATGTATTTTCAGAGATATCCAGAAAGACGACAACCAGATTTGTCAATCTTCAGAATTCTTAGAAATAATTTAATTGAATATGGTTCCTTTAAAAAACAAAATTGTAATCGACAACCTGATGAAAATATTGAAGCTTTGATTTTACAAAGTGTCGTTGACAATCCTCTCATCTCCCATCGTGAACTGGAAAATAATGTTGAAGTACCCAAATCAACTGCACAAAGAATTCTTAAAAAATTTAAGTATCATCCATATGCAACACATATTAGTCAAGCACTCCGAGATGGTGACTTAGAAAGAAGAAGCTTGTTTTGCAATTGGTTCATACAAAAATTGCAAGAATACCCTCAATTTCCACTTAAGGTTCTGTGGTCATTAAGCCAAATCGAAAATGATGACGAGTACTCGGATATAAGCGATGAGGATGGCCAAAATACAACTGTAAAACCAATTTTAAAGCCGACATCCCCGGCCAAAGGAAAGAATGGCAAACATCTAAAAAAACGCAAACGTTCACACATAAAGACGCCGTCGCCAAACACTCTAGAGAATTTTCTCGGATCCAAGTCTAGCACACCCAAAAATGATAAACTGTGAGCTTACTACTTTCTTTTGGAATTGTCAAGGTTTTTATTCTTTAAATAAGTTAAGTTCTAGTGAATTAAATATTTTATTTGGATATAATATTATTTGTCTATGTGAAACATGGTTAAGTTCTCAATCCTTTCAACATAAAAATATGATTTCAAAAAAATACAATATTTTTCAGTCACTTGCTATAAAAGTTAAAGAGCTTGGAAGAGCTAGTGGAGGAATCCTAATTTTCTTGGATAAATCAATGTTTTTAGAACGAAATGTAACTCTACTAGAAAACAATCCTTTTTATATATTGTTAAGAATTAAAATTAACATAGGATGTCTTTTATTATGCCGTAGCTATTTAAAACCAAGTTACCAAAATTAATATTCTTCTAGTAGTAAAAATTAATCTAACGAATAGCAAGTGATTCTTAGCATTACAGTTCATTTAAGAACACTTAGGTAAATATATATATATATATATATATATATATATATATATATATATATATTATACTAGATATAAATTAGTTCCCCTTTACCTCTTGTTCATGTATAGTTTTGTACAAAGGAACAATAAAGAAGTTTGAATTTGAATCCGATGAAAGCAGGTTTACAAACTGCGGGGTGTATAACCACAAAAAATACTCTGCCAATTTATGGGCACCTAAGCTCACACTAGGTACTATAGTTACAGTGTACATGTAAACTAATATAACTAAAATTTGAAATATGTTTTATTTAACTCCAGACTCAATTACCTTTCGTTTGATACCACAGAAGCCATCTTTTGACGTAAACTATAATTTTAGAAATCTACCCCCACCCTTTAAAAAATACTCTGCCAATATATGGGCCCCTAAGCTCACACTAGGTACTATAGTTATAGTGTACGTGTGAGCTAATATAACTAAAAACTAAAATATATTTTATTCAACTCCAGACTAAATTACCTTTTGTTTGATGCCACACAATCCATGTTTTGACTTAAACTCAAATTTTTGAAATCTACCCCCACCCTTAAAAAAACAAAAACTAAAATGTATTTTGTTAAACTCCGGACTCAATTACCTTTCGTTTGATATCACACACGCCATATTTTCACTTAAACTCTAATTTTTGAAATATACCCCCACCCTTTTTTTTAAATAAATTAAAATGTATTTTGTTTAACTCCAGACTCAATTACCTTTCGTTTGATATCACACACGCCATATTTTCACTTAAACTCTAATTTTTGAAATCTACCCCCACCCTTTTATTTGGTTTGTGTTCGGTGGATTTTGTTCATTTTTAAATGGGACCATCTCGGCCCAAAACCCAGCCTAGGTACCAAATTTCATTAAAATCGGCCAAGCGGTTTTTGAGTTATGCGCGTTGGTCGTTACAGACATACAGACAGACAGACAGACAGACAGACAGACAGACAGACAGACATACAGACAGACAGACAGACAGACAGACGGCGCAACAAAAAAGTTTCAAAATCTTCTGAAACGCAAAGATATATAAAAATTTTTGAAATCGGAGCAACTTTTTTTTTTCTCGAAAAAATTAGGATCACCATAGCTCACACTACTATAGTATAGTATAGTATATGTGTGAGCTAATATAGGTTTACTTTGTGGTATAACAGACATATGTAACTACGTGTACTGGGTCGATGAAAATTCGTTCTTAAATCGTGAGTTGCACCATCAAGTTAGGTGGGGTTTGAATGTATGGCTAGGAGTTATAAACGGACACATACCATTTAACATTTTTCATAATAATTTGACGGCACATCGATATTTAGAAATTCTACAGAATTACGATGACCAAATTTTAGAAAATTTGTTCCTTCAAGATGTAGCAAACATGTGGTTCCAGCAAGATGGAGCACCTCCACATAATGCAGGAATCACAGCCGACTATTTCAATCAGCAACATAGAAATAACTGGATGGGAAATCGAGGTCCAGTTACCTGGCCTGCACGTTCGCCGGCCTTACGCCTCTTGATTTTTGTATTTGGGGATACTTAAAGAATAAAGTTTATTCTACTACTCATACTTGAGAAGTCATAGAAGAAATTTCTGAATAAATGGTTAAAGATGCATGCATGTCTCTCTTTTCGATCATTTGCTTATTTAATTCAATGCTTTGTTATTGGTTTTTAGTTTTATTTTAAATTAAATAATAAATGCAAACTTTTGTTTCAGAAATAAAAGATAGATTTTAAGAAATTGTGTTATTTCTTAGCCAGAGAAAAATTTAAAAATAAGGGCCTTAAAGATTTAAATATAAATCAAATAAATGGAAAGGTTTTGAAAGGTAGCTATGTAGGTATGATAACAAACACAACTACGGCATTTGTTTCACAGTCAACTAAGTGAAAAACTATTTTTTAAATAAATTCACATTTTCCGTCATAAAATATAGGCTTGAAAAGGTCTTTTTATGTTTTATTTAATGAAGTATAAATCCAATATGGCGGTCATGAGAAATAACAAAGTTGGCTATGGTTTCAAAAAAACTAGGAGGCCTAGAAAAAAACTGTTAATGTCATTCAATTGGCCGTAGGTGCTTATACAAAACTACTAAATTTCATTAAATTTGTTTGCAAGATGACGGCGATATTTCAATTTTTCAAAAAACACAATTTTTAGTTTTTGCTCAATATTTTAAAAACCGCTTTAGATTTTTTTAATTTTAATACGGCATCTGAATGGGCTTAGAATAGCGCAAGTTTTTTCTTAATTAAACCAATTCGTATCTCTTACCGTTTCCGAAATCCCTATGTAGTTGCTTTTATTTGGGACACCCTGTATAGATAGGTATTTTTGAGAAATTGTCAGTTAAAGTTTTTGTACATTTCATAGTTCATTTCCTGACCAAAAAAAAACACAAAACAAAAACTTAGGTTAGGATAGTGAAATCTACTAATCTTAATGTGCCCAGTAAACCCCCCTTCCCCCTCGAAAACCCCCACAAGCTAGTTAACTCAAAACGCAAATTTTTCGACTTGTCTCCGTTCTCCCGTGCAAGAGGGAATTATAGCCTGGCTGTATTTCAATAATTCTCTCCCACTAAGCACAAAATCGTAAAAAACGTTAAATAAATGTTGAAAAAAAATGTTTTATTTCTAACACAAATTTCTGTTAAAATTAAGTCAACTTTTGACATTAAAAAAACATGTAGAAAATCCTAACGAAAATTTCATGTAAAAGTATTACCAAAAATATATTTCTTAATAACTTTAAGAAACCAGCATTAAAAAAACCATAATTTCACTAACATTAAAAATAATACCATCAATATATGGTTATTTTTATAATGTTTTTTCTAGATCTCATTTCAAACGTTGAATTTAAGATATATGAAGCTAATAAATGTTTTGTTTTTTAAACATTAAAAAAAATGATACTATAGAGGGCGCTGCCGCATAGTTCCACTTAGGGTCACTGCATCCTGGAAGCCTGGCGTCTCCAGTTTCGTGATCCAGTGACCCTAGCTATAATTTGTTATCAACGCCATCTTAACAGGAGCTGTTAAAGCATAAAGCTAAAACTTAGGCAAATCAATACCTATTCGCATGTTCTGGGAGCTTACTTAACACAGCTAGTTTTACAGTCCACTAAAACCTACAAAATCTATTTAGTTTCCACTTTGCGAAAATAAATCAAGATGTGGCTGCTGGTATCAAAAATGTACATGCACTTGCAGCAATTTTTAAAAGTAGTTTAAAAACGCGCTGTTAAGTTTATATGATTTTAAAGATCATTCAAATCGGTGCAAGATACGACATTCGCTAATGGAACTCTACAGGGCCTTTAAAAAAGATTAATTGAAAGTTGGTACAAAAAAGGGTTTTTAGAAAGGCAAAAGTAAAAATTTCACCTAAAAAAATGGAAATAACTTTAAAAACAATTACCACTTTCCACTCCTGTTCAGGAAACCTCTTTTTCGCTGGATTTTCAACTATTATTAGCAACTTTAGATCCCTCGCATTAGCTTGCTGGGGGTATGACTGTCTTTTGAAGGTTTTTGAAAGCTGATGATGAGTCGTAGACTTGAAACATGTCCTAAATAATAAAACCCGAAACAATAAAGACTTTAGTAGAGAAGACGTTGTGTTTTGTCTTTCCACTGAGAAATGGACTATTTTTGCAATTCAACTGAAATATATATTTTTTTCGTATACGTAAAAGGAAAAGAGATCTGGCAGTGTTTGTGATAAAAGTAACTGACAAAAGTCACATGTCTGATAAATCTCAACCAGGAATACAATGGTGATCCTGGATTTGACCTTCAAATCATTGCAATAAATTTAATTTCATCGTGACTTTCCGTCTTTTTGCGTGATCCAGAAACAACAACTAAAAGAATAATAATCACATTGAAATAAAAATTAAAAAAAGGTCAAATCCATCCAAGGTCATCAACGTAGTCCTCGTTAAGATTGGTAAGTGATGTTAACTTTGCCAGTCATTTTTTTCTGAGATTCTGTCATAGCGTAGTGGGACCTTATTTGTCCGTCCGAGGTCACGTAAACGTGAAACTTGAACTTGTATCTGAACGTGGTTCTGCTCTTTTCAATTCTGAGATCAAAAATAGGGGTTTGAATTAAAAAGTTCACGATAAATGACAATGAAGTTAAGGTTCAAGGTCAAGTCCAAGGTCACCGTATAAAGTCCTTGTTGCAAGTTATCTAGGGTACAACTCTTGTATCATTTTTATAATTTTTAAACCTCCGAAATATTTTGGGGTCTCCGAAAATTTTCCTCACCCTGTACAACAGTACGTTTAGTTTTTATAAACATATTTATTAGCTCATACTACTACTATACTATAGTAGTGTGAGCTATGGTGATCCTAATTTTTTCGAGAAAAAAAAAGTTGCTCCAATTTCAATTTTTTTTTATATCTGCGTTTCAGATGATTTTGAAACTTTTTTGTTGCGGCGTCTGTCTGTCTGTCTGTTCGGTTCGGTTCGGTTCGGTTCGGTTCGGTTCGGTTCGGTTCGGTTCGGTTCGGATCGGTTCGGTTCGGTTCGGTTCGGTTCGGTTCGGTTCGGTTCGGTTCGGTTCGGTTCGGTTCGGTTCGGTTCGGTTCGGTTCGGTTCGGTTCGGTTCGGTTCGGTTCGGTTCGGTTCGGTTCGGTTCGGTTCGGTTCGGTTCGGTTCGGTTCGGTTCGGTTCGGTTCGGTTCGGTTCGGTTCGGTTCGGTTCGGTTCGGTTCGGTTCGGTTCGGTTCGGTTCGGTCTGTCCGTCTGTCCGTCTGTCTGTCTGTCTGTCTGTCTGTCTGTCTGTCTGTCTGTCTGTCTGTCTGTCTGTCTGTCTGTCTGTCTGTCTGTCTGTCTGTCTGTCTGTCTGTCTGTCTGTCTGTCTGTCTGTCTGTCTGTCTGTCTGTCTGTCTGTCTGTCTGTCTGTCTGTCTGTCTGTCTGTCTGTCTGTCTGTCTGTCTGTCTGTCTGTCTGTCTGTCTGTCTGTCTGTCTGTCTGTCTGTCTGTCTGTCTGTCTGTCTGTCTGTCTGTCTGTCTGTCTGTCTGTCTGTCTGTCTGTCTGTCTGTCTGTCTGTCTGTCTGTCTGTCTGTCTGTCTGTCTGTCTGTCTGTCTGTCTGTCTGTCTGTCTGTCTGTCTGTCTGTCTGTCTGTCTGTCTGTCTGTCTGTCTGTCTGTCTGTCTGTCTGTCTGTCTGTCTGTCTGTCTGTCTGTCTGTCTGTCTGTCTGTCTGTCTGTCTGTCTGTCTGTCTGTCTGTCTGTCTGTCTGTCTGTCTGTCTGTCTGTCTGTCTGTCTGTCTGTCTGTCTGTCTGTCTGTCTGTCTGTCTGTCTGTCTGTCTGTCTGTCTGTCTGTCTGTCTGTCTGTCTGTCTGTCTGTCTGTCTGTCTGTCTGTCTGTCTGTCTGTCTGTCTGTCTGTCTGTCTGTCTGTCTGTCTGTCTGTCTGTCTGTCTGTCTGTCTGTCTGTCTGTCTGTCTGTCTGTCTGTCTGTCTGTCTGTCTGTCTGTCTGTCTGTCTGTCTGTCTGTCTGTCTGTCTGTCTGTCTGTCTGTCTGTCTGTCTGTCTGTCTGTCTGTCTGTCTGTCTGTCTGTCTGTCTGTCTGTCTGTCTGTCTGTCTGTCTGTCTGTCTGTCTGTCTGTCTGTCTGTCTGTCTGTCTGTCTGTCTGTCTGTCTGTCTGTCTGTCTGTCTGTCTGTCTGTCTGTCTGTCTGTCTGTCTGTCTGTCTGTCTGTCTGTCTGTCTGTCTGTCTGTCTGTCTGTCTGTCTGTCTGTCTGTCTGTCTGTCTGTCTGTCTGTCTGTCTGTCTGTCTGTCTGTCTGTCTGTCTGTCTGTCTGTCTGTCTGTCTGTCTGTCTGTCTGTCTGTCTGTCTGTCTGTCTGTCTGTCTGTCTGTAACGACCAACGCGCAATTTGGTACCTAGGTTGGGTCTAGGGTCGAAATGGTCCCATTTAAAAATGAACAAAATCTACCGAACACAAGCCAAATAAAAGGGTGGGGGTTGATTTCCAAAATAAGAGTTTATGTGAAAATTTGGCGTGTGCGATATCAAATGAAAGGCAATTGAGTCTGGACTTAAACAAAATAAATTTTAGTTTAAAAAAAGGGGCTGGGTAGATTAAAAAAATTAGAGTTTAATGAAAATATGGCGTGTGTGATATCAAACGAAAGGTAATTGAGTCTGGAGTTTAAAAAATATATTTTAGTTTAAAAAAAAGAGTGGGGGTAGATTAAAAAAATTAGAGTTTAAGTCAAAACATGGCTTGTGTGGTATCAAACGAAAGGTAATTGAGTTTGGAGTTGAATAAAATATATTTAAGTTTTTAGTTATATTAGCTCACACGTACTCTATAACTATTGTACCTAGTGTGAGCTCAGGTGCCCATATATTGGCAGAGTATTTTTTAATCTAATACGCGCACCCGGCTGAAAAAGTTTATTTAATATAATAATAATTTATAACGCATTTTCAAAAAAAATCACTTCATGTGACTTATTTACGTAAAATTAATTTACGATAAAACTCTCAAATGGATAAAGAGTTAAAAGTAACTGTCGAGAGAAAATTAGTGCGATTAACTAATGTAGACACAGTTAAATGAAATTATCGATGTCCTATAGCCATAATAAGTAAAAATAATAATTTTTAACATAAGTTGTGATACCTACTAAATTTTTTTGTATTATTCTACATCGTAGTTGTAGTGTATGTTTTCACGTTTCTTGTGTTCTTTGAAACGCGACAAGCCGGAAACCAGGGTGCATATCCGGAAATTTTAGCTAGAAAGGACTCGATGGGCCTGTGACCGTGATATGTTTTGCTGCCCTAAGGTTCACACGTACTGATTCGGTTAAGCCACGGATCACCTAACAAAGGTGATCCGTGGTTAAGCTCTTGATTTGTTTCCATTCGGTCTGTTCTTCTTCCAATAGCCGAGACTATCGCGGTGACTTCGTAGGTCGCGTGACTTTGATTACAGGTTTCTACGTAGCGGTAAACATTTTTAGACTCTAAGAAAAGTATTACCTATTTTAGGTATCATAAATAACCAGCCAGATACATATATAAGCTATTAAGGCTCGCGCAGACTAGCACAATCGCGGCTGGATACGATAGTGGCGATCCGGTATGAATAGTCCTTAAGCTTGATGAAGCCCTAATTAAAAGAAAAGTGGCGGCAACAACCTTTACACATTTTATTCCCCACATTTATAAGACCTAGGGGATCAAGCTGACCCGCAGAACTCACACTATTCCAAGCCGCAGAACTCACACTATTCCAAGTGTTGGCTGGCAACCTAGAATGAGGGAAAGGGTGGTGATGGGTGTTTTATATTAGAAACTATACAAAAAATATTGTTTCGACATGGTCGATATGGGTCTCATTTTATAGATTTTTGGGTAGGTATGAAGATAAAAAAAATACTTTTAAAGTCCGGACACCTAACCTGTTTCTAAAAAGTATGATTTATTTAAACAAACGACTTGAAAATTTTATTTTCTAAAAATTACAGTAATTAAAGCATGTTAAAATCAATAAGACGTTCTTGCCCTGGACAATAAATTTGGTACAAATGATAACGTGGTAAAATAAAAAAGGGAATATTCATAAAAAATATATATTTATTCCAATATGACGAATAAATTTATAAACATATTGACTAAGCAACACTTACTAGGAAGTTGCTGATTCTAAAAGACAATTAATCACAAAACACAAAAAAAAAAGATAGCTTTCTGACCTTGATTAACCTTAAAAGAACCCTTAAAGTGAAAAAAATATTTATTTTTGCTTTTTATTTTAAATAATGCCACACGAAAACTTTAATCAGAAAAAATCCAGGTTATACATTTTGGGAAGGAAGGTGCTTCATCTAAAATGGGATAAAAAAATACCTGGGATGCTTAGTTTATGAGATATACCACAGTCAAAAATGCTAATGCTTGTAAAACATAAGCGCAAATGTGTCTTAGAATATACAAAGTATCATCAGCTGATTTGGACATGCTTTTGAAATAGTTTGAGGTACATTTTAATTTGCTGCCATAAACCCTCACACTACTATAATTTTTAGAAATAAAATAGTAAAATATCTGAAAATTTTAAAAGTATATTTTTTACAAATCATAGAACATATAATCCATTAACCCAATCGACGATCCCAAAACAGTATTTGTTTTGCATAATTTTTTTAAAAAATTGCCCCTCCCCACCCTTTTCCCCACTCTAGCTTGTCAGTCCGAATTGGAATGTCGTTCTGCAGGTCAGATTTTTTTAGCTTTAGGGACTCTAGGGAATAATTGTGCAAAGTTTTGTGTTCGTTCTTTTCGCAATATTTTTAAAATGCTTTCTCATTATCTATACAATCATGAATTTTTTATCAGTTAAGAGGTCTCGAATCAATAACTGGATATTTAAGAATTACAATAGTTATTCTACTTTGTCATTGACATAGCAGGAACTTCAAAGTCTTCAAACATCAAAATTTTTGTCTTTATATATTAATTTATCAGTGGCGCACTCAGGAATATGTCTTGGGAGGGGCCCGAGGCCTCTTGGGGGGGCCCGAAGCCTCATGATGTCGAATTTTAAGCTATTTTTTGTGTTTTTTTCTGAAATATGTTGAAAGTATGTAAAATCTAAGGCTTGAGGGGGGGCGCCCCCCCCCTGGGTGCGCCCATGAATTTATATAACGAAACACGTAAAAGTTTACAAAAAAGTGTCCAAACATATTTTTTATGGCTGATGGCTTAAAAAAATGTATTTTAAGGGAATGGTAACATGGTCCCCAAAATCGCATGCTTGGTTTGGTCAGCCCAAGGCTCGGAAGATTTCTGCGCACGCGCACTCTATTAGGAATCACTTTTAAGAATTTTGGCATAGGAAAAAGTTGGGCTTTTCGTCAAAAATAAAACTATGTACGAAAATTGAGCCTGTTCCTTATCACTTAGAAAATAGACCGGTGTATAGCGTGTCCCATTTTCGATGGGATTAAATGGGAAACTCGGTTATTATTAAAGATATCGATTTTCTGATTGCACCTTACTGTGCTCTTATTTTGAGCCCTTAAAAATGGTGTGATCAGATTTTTCCTATACCTCGTGGTTTAGCAAATACAGGGAGTTTTTGAAAAAATTGTATTTTTATTAATTCCTTGTGTCTCGCTTATTTTGCAAGATATTTTTATTCTGTAAAAACCTTTCTATGGCAACTTTTTTAGGGCAAAATAATGACGTTGTCAATTTTTTAAAATATTGTTTAGTTTTTGGGATATGGTATTTATCATAAAAAAATTAAATACGGACCTGGATATTTTTTGTTACTATTTTGATTGGTTTCATGCTATTATTATCTTAAAATGATAAAACTTTAACATTTTTTTGATTTAAAATTTAAAAAAATATTTTTGTCCGAACCTGAAAATTTCCAACGTAAATATAAATTAAAAGTTGCAAGACACACTAGTTGGACGATTTTTAGTTTATCTGTTATATTATAAATAAAGTAAAAAACGTTAAAAAGTTACAAAATTAAAATTGTAGTAAATATTTGATGGTAGCACAGCAACTCATGAAATTTACTTCAACATGGAAAAACAAAAGAATGGAATTGACATTATCATTTTACTTGTCATTTTTAGTGAATAGATCACTCAAAATTATTCCAAAATGGCTAGAAATCGATCATACCCAGATTTTGAAAAATGTAATATACCTTTGACTGCTTTATTCAAGCAAGAAAATCCCAATATTTAAACGGCGGAAATATTTTTATGCAAAATGTTTTAAGAAAAATTACTCAAAAATGCCAACAATGTCTCAAACATAATGGCAATCAGTTTGATCATTTATATCATTGAACAAACATTAGTTATTATTTTTTGTAATTCGTTATTTTTTTTGGATTTGTCGTAGACTCTGTTTCAAATAAATTTTTAAATGAACGTAAAACCATTTTAATTTGCTAAGTATAAAAACAGTTAAACTAAAAATCATTCAACTAGCAATTTTTAATTTATATTTATGTTGGAAATTTCCAGGTTCGGACAATTTTTTTTTTTAAAATAATAAATATATTTTTTTAACCTTAAAACAAAAAAATATAAAATTTTTATTATTTTGTGATAATAATAGCATGAAACCAATCAAAATATTAATTTAAAAAATCCAGGTCCGTATTTAATTTTTTTATGATAAATATCATATCTCAAAAACTAAACAACGTCGTTATTTTCCTTCAAGAAAGTTGCCATGAAAAGAAAAAAAAGTTGCTCCGATTTCAAAATTTTTTATATATCTTTGCGTTTCAGATGATTTTGAAACTTTTTTGTTGCGCCGTCTGTCTGTCTGTCTGTATGTCTGTATGTCTGTATGTCTGTATGTCTGTATGTCTGTATGTCTGTATGTCTGTATGTCTGTATGTCTGTATGTCTGTATGTCTGTATGTCTGTATGTCTGTATGTCTGTATGTCTGTATGTCTGTATGTCTGCATGTCTGTATGTCTGTATGTCTGTATGTCTGTATGTCTGTATGTCTGTATGTCTGTATGTCTGTATGTCTGTATGTCTGTATGTCTGTATGTCTGTATGTCTGTATGTCTGTATGTCTGTATGTCTGTATGTCTGTATGTCTGTATGTCTGTATGTCTGTATGTCTGTATGTCTGTATGTCTGTATGTCTGTATGTCTGTATGTCTGTATGTCTGTATGTCTGTATGTCTGTATGTCTGTATGTCTGTATGTCTGTATGTCTGTATGTCTGTATGTCTGTATGTCTGTATGTCTGTATGTCTGTATGTCTGTATGTCTGTATGTCTGTATGTCTGTATGTCTGTATGTCTGTATGTCTGTATGTCTGTATGTCTGTATGTCTGTATGTCTGTATGTCTGTATGTCTGTATGTCTGTATGTCTGTATGTCTGTATGTCTGTATGTCTGTATGTCTGTATGTCTGTATGTCTGTATGTCTGTATGTCTGTATGTCTGTATGTCTGTATGTCTGTATGTCTGTATGTCTGTATGTCTGTATGTCTGTATGTCTGTATGTCTGTATGTCTGTATGTCTGTATGTCTGTATGTCTGTATGTCTGTATGTCTGTATGTCTGTATGTCTGTATGTCTGTATGTCTGTATGTCTGTATGTCTGTATGTCTGTATGTCTGTATGTCTGTATGTCTGTATGTCTGTATGTCTGTATGTCTGTATGTCTGTATGTCTGTATGTCTGTATGTCTGTATGTCTGTATGTCTGTATGTCTGTATGTCTGTATGTCTGTATGTCTGTATGTCTGTATGTCTGTATGTCTGTATGTCTGTATGTCTGTATGTCTGTATGTCTGTATGTCTGTATGTCTGTATGTCTGTCTGTAACGACCAACGCGCATAACTTAAAACCGCTTGGCCGATTTCAATGAAATTTGGTACCTAGGCTGGGTCTTGGGTCGAGATGGTCCCATTTCAAAATGAACAAAATCCACCGAACACAAACCAAATAAAAGAATGGGGATAGATTTCAAAAATTAGAGTTTATGTGAAAATATTGCGAGTGTGATATCAAACGAAAGGTAATTGAGTCTGGAGTTAAACAAAATACATTTTAATTTATTTTAAAAAAAGGGTGGGGCTATATTTCAAAAATTAGAGTTTAAGTGAAAATATGGCGTGTGTGATATCAAACGAAAGGTAATTGAGTCCGGAGTTTAAGAAAATACATTTTAGTTTTTGTTTTTTTTTAAGTGGGGGTGGATTTCAAAAATTTGAGTTTATGTCAAAACATGGCTTGTGTGGTATCAAACAAAAGGTAATTTAGTGTGGAGTTGAATAAAATATATTTCAGTTTTTAGTTATATTAGCTCACACGTACACTATAACTATAGTACCTAGTGTGAGCTTAGGGGCCCATATATTGGCAGAGTATTTTAAAACGTCCTTATAATATGTCACTGTCGACACGACCAATTAAAGAATAAAGCTAGAAACTAGCTCGTCTTTGGTCTTTAGCGGAAGTTTGGTGTCATTTTTAGTTGCCTGACGCTCGGTTTTGTTCAAGAAGTTGGAAGAGATTTGGTTCTATTCGTGATGTTTGCGTAATATTTACCGCTCTCTTTGTTGTAATAACCCGCACTAAGCACGTTGAAAACTGTTTACTTTTTGTTTTTGATGCTAAAGCAAAGTCGGAATATTTTCGCTTAGATATTTATTTTGATAGAAACAGTGAACTGCTTAAGGGATTACTAACGACACTTTGTGGAGCATAGAACAAAAAATTCTCAGATCTTTGCATGTATTGCCCCCTTAAAGAAGAACGCGGTAACTTTCAAAATTTTAGTCTTGAAAAAAACCCAATCAAAATTTTTTTCACGCATTTTTTTAATGCTTTTTGAAGGTTTTTTTAATTTTTTTTTTACCTCAAACAATTCGCTCTGAAAAGTAAAAAAAGTCGTTGGTCAGTAAAATTCTGGTTAGTAAAATTGGTGGACTCTGTGTACATCTTCTTTTTTAGCTCACACATGTACTATACTATAGTAGTGTGAGCTATGGTGATCCTAATTTTTTCGAGAAAAAAAAAGTTGCTCCGATTTCAAAAAATTTTATATATCTTTGCGTTTCAGATGATTTTGAAACTTTTTTGTTGCGCCGTCTGTCTCTCTGTCTGTCTGTATGTCTGTCTGTCTGTCAGTGTGTCTGTATGTCTGTCTGTAACGACCAACGCGCATAACTGAAAAACCGCTCGGTCGATTTTAATGAAATTCGGTACCTAGGCTGGGTCTTGGGTCGAGATGGTCCCATTTAAAAATGAACAAAATCCACCAAACACAAACCAAATAAAAGGGTGGGGGTAGATTTCAAAAATTAGAGTTTATGTGAAAATATGGCGTGTGTGATATTCAACAAAAGGTAATTGAGTCTGCAGTTAAACAAAATACATTTTATTTTATTTAAAAAAAAAGGGTGGGGGTATATTTTAAAAATTAGAGTTTAAGTGAAAATATGGCGTGTGTGATATCAAACGAAAGGTAATTGAGTCCGGAGTTTAACAAAATATATTTTAGTTTTTGTTTTTTTTGTAAAGGTGGGGGTAGATTTCAAAAATTTGAGTTTAAGTCAAAACATGGCTTGTGTGGTATCAAACTAAAGGTAATTTAGTCTGGAGTTGAATGAAATATATTTCAGTTTTTAGTTATATTAGCTCACACGTACACTATAACTATAGTACCTAGTGTGAGCTTAGGGGCCCATATATTGGCAGAGTATTTCTACACACTTCACATGACATTGATGACTTTTGGTTAGTTGGTGAACACTGTTGCCAAACAACACACATCTATCAGTTTCTATAAAAAATAATTTTCAATAGGGATTTGTTGCAACAAAGCCAGGCAGTACTAGAGTTGGGCACTATTCTGACATTTTCGCATTATAAGAACAGCTGTCTTCTTTCAAAATTAGGCCTTTGTTTATTATAAGAGCCGGAATTAGTAGTGCCGCCATTATTAATGAAAAAAAAATGACAGGACTTACAAAACTTACTTTGGTATGTCAATTTTAAAAGATCAACTGTCAGTTTTTAATGAAAAACTCTCAGAATAGAGCCCATTACTATAACTGCCTGGCTTTATTGTAATAATTTCCTAATAATTGGCATTAAATTAAATCGGGTTATGCCGAAATGAAATAATTGTCTAGTATTAAAAATAAAATCCTGCTACCGACAAGAGGTCTTCGGAAATACGTAGGTAATAAAAATGTGTCCCGAAATGTCCTGAAAAATATTTCCTGCGAAACCATATGATTTTCAAACAAGTGGCGATATCCACCAGGTCGGCTCAATGCATATTTTTATTAGTAGATGTCGCCACTTGTGTGAAAAGCATGCGGTATCGCAGGAATTATTTTTCATTCAAGCAAGGAAGTCACATTGACCATGCAGTGTTCTAAAAAGTCCCTTAAGGACGAAACAGTTATTGTCAACACTTAATGGGTGTCCTGATCTTGGACACCCGTGGGTGTACAGCTTTCGAGATGTCCACGGAAAAGTACTAGAGAGACAAAACCTTTCTATACCTGCTTAGCTACGAAAAATTTTTGTTTTCTTTATTATCGGGTACTAAAATTTACGGTTGTGCTATTTATAGTTCATTACAAAGCGATTTTGGATCCTATTTCACCTAATCTCAAACTAAAATACTCTGCCAATATATGGGCCCCTAAGCTTACACTAGGTACTATAGTTATAGTGTACGTGTGAGCTAATATAACTAAAAACTGTAATATATGTTATTCAACTCCAGACTAAATTACCTCTCGTTTGATACCACACAAGCCATGTTTTGACTTAAACTCAAATTTTTCGAAATCTCCCCCCCCCCCTTAAAAAAAAATTAAAATGTATTTTGTTTAACTCCAGCCTTAATTACCTTGCGTTTGATATCACACGCCATATTTTCACGTAAACTCTAATTTTTGAAATCTACCCCCACGCTTTTTTTAACTAAAATTTATTTTGTTTAACTCCACACTCAATTACCTTTCGTTTGATATCACACACTCCATATTTTCACATAAACTCTAATTTTTGAAATCTACCCCACCCTTTTATTTGGCTTGTGTTCGGTGGATTTTGTTCATTTTTAAATGGGATGGATATCGGGCAAGCGGTTTTTGAGTTATGCGCGTTGGTCGTTACAGACAGACATACAGACAGACAGACGGCGCGACAAAAAAGTTTCAAAATCATCTGAAACGCAGATATATAAAATTTTTTGAAATCGGAGCAACTTTTTTTTTCTCGAATAAATTAGGATCACCATAGCTCACACTACTATAGTATATATGTGTGAGCTAAAAAAAGAAATAGATCGCAGTAAATCAACGGAATCAGCTTATAATGCAAAATTTATTATTTATGAAGTTCTTAATCATCAAATTTAAATAATAATAAACTCCTTTAGTTAAATGTTTTTGAAACTTACCCTATGGAAGACAAAAACTTTTAAGAAAAATTTATTTAAACTTTTTTTTATTTTTGGCCCTGCAGATTATTCTAATATTTTAAATATATATTTATTTTCTTTTTGAGGTTTAATTTTCTATCTATTATGGAAATTTATTTGTATGATATTGGTCTGTTGCATATTTATCAAGGGACACATATTGTGAGTATGTCTTCAGCATGCATCCACACCCTCTGTCGTTGACAGTTCCACAACAAACGATTTGACCTATAACAAACTTCTCTGTACGAATTTGCTTGCGAGTAAAAGTAAAGAAAGGGAGAAACAGGTCAAACAAAACTTTTAAAAAATTATTAGAAACTTTTTTTTTATTTTGTTGATCAAGCAAATAAGGGAGGTAACGTGGTAATTACCACCTCTAAAATACTCTGCCAATATATGGACCCCTAAGCTCACACTAGGTACATAGTTATAGTGTTGGTGTGAGCTAATATAACTAAAAACTGAAATATATTTTATTTAACTCCAGACTCAATTACCTTTCGTTTGAGACCACACAAGCCATGTTTTGACTTAAACACTAATTTTCAAAATCTACCACTACCCTTTTTTTAAAAAACTAAAATGTATTTTGTTTAACTCCAGACTAAGCTCACACTAGGTACTATAGTTATAGTGTTGGTGTGAGCTAATATAACTAAAAACTGAAATATATTTTATTTAACTCCAGACTCAATTACCTTTCGTTTGATACCACACAAGCCATGTTTTGACTTAAACTCTAATTTTCAAAATCTACCACTACCCTTTTTTAAAAAACTAAAATGTATTTTGTTTAACTCCAGACTCAATTATTTTTCGTTTGATATCACACACGGCATATTTTCACTTAAACTCTAATTTTTGATAGCTACTTCCACCCTTTTTTTAATAAACTAAAATTTATTCTGTTTAACTCCAGACTTAATTACCTTTCGTTTGATATTACACACAATTTTTGAAATCAGAGCAACTTTTTTTTTCTCGAAAAAATTAGGATCACCATAGCTCACACTACTATAGTATAGTAGTAGTGTGAGCTAAAATAATTACACAAATAGCTTTCCGTCAACCATTCCCCTCCCCCCCAGATTTTGATCTAGATCCGCACTCGGATTCCTAACTATTACTGCTCCTGAGGCTAAGTTCCCTTAGGTGACATTTCAAAGTAATATTTAGATTGTCGTTTTCGATGGCCAAAACCGAACTCCCATCAATAAAATAACCATTAATGTATAAGAGAATGTAATGTGAGTTTTTTAAAATTTATAGATACTAGAGACCCTCGATTGTTATTGTGAAATATATCCAGGGCCTCTACCAGAAACAAGCAATAGTGGAGCAATTGCCTTACTTTTAAGCATTTCCATAAATGAAACAATGGATGAGATTATTTGCTTTCTAGAGGAAAACAACATAAAATTGTAAGTTGCTACTCAATCTATTTCTTGATTTCTTGTAGTTGCTCATACATACAGGGTGTTTTAGGAACATCGAAACAGGGCCATTTTTGGATATTTAGAGTGCGATTCCCGGAAAAACCTCTTTAAGCATCTTGACGGTTCTGAATAATGTGCCTCCTAAGCTGGGTGAAAATAACCCCTTGAATTAAATATTTATTATTTTGTTATTTGTTTGATACACGCATGTCTCCTAGAAACACCTTCTCGAGCGGTAAAGCTTCTCCTAGAATTTGAATAGGGAAAGTGGGTAAAGCGATATCTCCTTATAATTTACAGGTGTGTTAAAATTTTAAAAATCTATCGAATAATTTTTGAGATATTTAAATTTTAAATGCCCATGGAACCAACTTTAAACAGTTTTTTTTCAATATTCCAAAATTTTAAAGGAAACTAGTGCTTTTGCATGTTGGATTTATGTTTTCTAGATACAACCCCTTTGAGGAGTAAAAGTTACCCTCATAGAATTTAAATAGGGAAAGTGGGTCAAGTAATACCCTTTTTGTGGTCTTAAAATTTTCTGACAATCTAATTACCTTGATTGTTATATTGACATGTAAAGGAACAGGATGGTGCTAAGGTCACTCATCGTCAAGCAAGCTTTATAGGTAGCGAAGCATAACTCTAATTTTCAATTTTTTGATTTATAATTTTTGACATGTTTTCCTCGGATTCGCATTGGCTGCTCGTTGTTATTTTAAAAAAGTGTTTTAACACAGTCTAAAGTTCTATTTAATAATGATACAGTTTCAAGATAGTTTGCAGCATAACTTTTTAATTCTAATTACACAAATATATATAGTTTAGGTACCTTCATACTGTGTAAAACAATCTTCAAAATAAAACAGAACCGCCAATGCAAAACCGAGGAAAATATGTCAAAAATAAAAAGCCTGACGTTAGCTTCGCTTCCTATAAGGCTTGCCTTTACCTTGAGTGTCATTAGATGGTGTTCCTTCGCACTATTCTCAACCAGTTCGTGATTTTCTAAACAACCATTCCCCCGGACAATGGATTGGTCGTAGAGGGGCAGTCGATTGTCTGGCGCCTCCTCCAGATTTCACGCCATTACACTTTTTTCTGTGGGGTCACCTTAATTCAAAGGTCTATAACCACACAGCCAAGAAACCTAGAAGAATTGTACAAAAAAATTATTGATGCATGTCGTGCAATAACGCCTGAAATATTAGAAAGTTAGAGCAAAATTTGAACAGAACCTCTTTTTTTGTATGGAAATAGGTGGAATGCACTTTCAGCATTTGTTTAATATTAAGATGTTAAAATTTGGCTAACTTGAAAATAAATATCTCAAAACAAAATACACCAATTTTTTTAATGGGACACCCTGCATAAATGTCTTTTTGAAAAACTATTAGAATTTTAAAATTTTTAAAATTTTGAATTTTTTTTATTCAAGTTCATAAAAACTTTTAAAATTATCGAAATATTTAAAACTTGAAGTTCTTTTATTATATGGAACTATTTTAATATATTTGGAAATTTTCGTAACTATAAATAAATTTTGTTTAAAACCTCTTATGATTTACGTCTAGGTTCATAATTATCCTAAGAGTATGAATGGCCATTAGACTAGTATTATTGGTCGTACGCCTAGAGTAAGATATTTTTTCTTACCCTAATGTCGTAGGTAATATTTACACGGGCACATCAAATAAAAGATTTATCTGTATATTTGATCAGGGCTATCAAAACACACGGGCCACGATCCTCCACTTTGTTGACGTCACATCCGGGGCTGATTTTTTGTTTGATGGTCACGTTACGACACAGCTGATTGTCTTTAAAATAGTGAAGTTGGAATGACGGTTCATGAATATTTGATTTTATTTTAAATAAAGCTGTATTTGAGATTGTTTTTACTTTATTATGGCAGAACAATTTTTTTAAAATGTATAGTAATCCTTAATTTTTCAAAGTCAAATATAACAGTTGGCATGTGGTACATGGCGGGTAATTTGAATTCAAAATAAGGAATGCTAAATCTTGAAGATTTTAACTTTTTAATCATGTTGCTTCCTTACAAACCTTTGGTGGAATATCGGGATAGTGTCTGAGAATATTTCACTGAAATTTTACGGAAATCTGTAGTGCCATTTTGAAAATATCATAAAAAAACGTCTGACCTCCTTTAAGACCTAATGTAAAATTCAGCCCCGGGAGAACAGCTGATTTTTTCAGGGTCGTGGCCTCTATTTTTGTGTTGGCCTTGATTTGATCAAACCTACTTCTCAGGGGCCCTTATAATATAAAAATGTTTCAATTTTTCACGCAGCAAACAAAAAAATGCGAACGTTAGAATGATATCAACGTTGCTTTACAGAGACGCTCTTCAAAATAAATTTATTTAATGGCTTTGAAAATGTACCATTTTCGCAACTTCACCATGTAATACTGCAATAAGATTTTTGCAATTTAGGTATTTCAAATTTTGGGGGTGTCCTCGGTGCGCTTTTTTCCGTGTACACTTTTCTCCACAGCCAATTTCTTCCTTAAGTGCTTTTCGGATAAAGCACATCAACAAAAAAATAATTTGTTTCAGCCTTTAACTCTCTGTAGTAGCTAGCCGCCCTTATGCTTTACATAATTTTTCAGGTTCGGGGGGGGGGTTCATTACCCCTTTAACCCCCCTGTAGAATCGCCAATATGGTTCGGTAAGTTACACGCCAGTAGTAGTAGAAGTAGTGGGAGGGTTGACCCGCAGGTCTGACAAGTAGGCCAGAGTAGGCCCTTTTTGCCATGCCCCAAGTCTGTCCCTTAACCCACTCTCTGCACTTCCCTTTGATGGTCGGGTAACTCATTGGTCCAGTAAGTCTGCCCATCTGCCCATTTGAGCATGTGCAGTTCTTCCTCGCTCAGAGTTGGCGCTCCGAGTGCCTGTTGTCTTGATGTCTCTTCTTCCTGTCCACAGGCTGGGCAGGTAGGGTCATTCTCGACTCCTATACGTGTCATGTGCCTCCTCAACCGGTTATGTCCGGTTAGAGTACCTATCTACAGTCCGAGGTCTTTTCGTGTCCGTCCCAGCATCCATCTAATTCTGGTTGCTTTTGGACGGTCTACGAATTCTCTGGTCTGTCTGCAACCCGTTCCTGTTTCCCAAATTTACACGCCTGCTTAATGTTAAATTGTCTTGATTTGATTACAAATTGTTCAAAGTCAACTAAACTATAAACTTCACAGATGCAGGAATATTTTCCAGACAAATCTCTGGAACGGGATAATGTGCGAGCAGCGTTTCTGCATGTGTCGACTGGATATAAACAAAATTAATGGACAATAAAATGTCACCAGGGCTTTATTTACACGTTCCTTAAGGATTATTAGGATTTGTTTAAGGGTCATTTGAGAAACAAAATTACCCTTATAATAGATCGCTTGAGTTTATTCAAATTATATTTATATTTGTTTTGTGATATTCACGTCCAGAAAATTATTGTAGGTAGAAGAAAGTCACGAGCTTTTGGACTGGTAAATTTTTTATTGTCTGTTGTTGTTAATTTTTGCTGACGTTTCGGTGATGGTTTTTCACCTTCTTCAGAGCCAAAAGGACGTTACACTATTTGAATAAAATCTTAATTAACAAAAAAGTTAATCCTATTACAAACACAAGTGGTAAAAATGTTTAAAAAATAATAAAAACAAAAAGTTGGAGGAGTTAAAATGACATTACATTCAAATGTTAAAAAAATACAAGTAAAAATAGTTTAGGAGATAAAATCAACATTTTTTGAGGAGATATATTATATATCTTTTTTTCTCCACTTACCTCAATTACTCCAACTGACAAAGGTCATAAACTAATTTTCTTAAATTAGTAACAAACGTAAAATATATAATAAGTACATCAAGAACCATACAAACACACTGAAGACACATTACAACATAATATATTTTTATCGTTTGTTTATTTATTATTAGTTTGTTTTTTTTGTTTAAATGTTATAAATGCGATTTTTGGGTTTTAAAATAATATTTTTAGTGTATGTTCATACCCCGTGTTTTGCTTGACTGAATGTTTTCAGTAGGTAATCGGTTAAAGGTATCTGCGAATTGATAAATAATATGGATGTTTTTTTTTCCATTGTTTTATTGTTTATATTTTAATCTTTTATTTGTTGATAGAAAACGTATATTTTTAGAGAAAGATATTGACAAAAGGGGTTAGGTTTATTAATCAAGGGAAATTGGTTAAAATATGGTGGTATACCCTGCTCAGGTTATCACAGTCAGTTTTTAAGTTTATAGAGCTTTTGTTTTTTAAAATATAAGCTGATTCAATGAATTCTCTTTTTTCTCTAATGGGTTCAGAATCGAGGATTTGCACATCGTTAAAGTTGAAGTTATGACCCAGTTGGAAATGGTGCATGCTCAGAGCTGTTTGTTTTGTTTTTCCTTGGTTTATTATGTTGCAGTCATATTTGTGTTGATTAATTCTTTTTTCTAAATATTGTGATTTTTGAATTTACCAGTCCAAAAGCTCGTGATTTTCTTCTACCTACTATATTTATATTATTTACATTTTTATTAACCTAATTTATATTAAGTTTGCTATACCTTGAGGAGACTAAAGTGTGGAAAAAGACCGGGTCAGGATATTACTGCGTTTTTTTTCTGTGCGCTTATTTCCTATGCGCTTTTTTCTAGGATTCTGATAGCAAGTCAATAAAAATGTGATTTTTTAGCCTTTAACTTATGTCGTGTAGCTACCACTCTTTATATCTTAAGCCGGGCTCAAACGACTCGTGTACTTGGCAAATACATAATAATTGGCAAGTGTACGAATAATCGTGAGCTCTTTGACTTGGCCCATTTTTACCGACCACAAATGGAAAACCAACGAGTGACAAATAATTGTACAAGTAACCCACTCACACAAGTAACAATTATTCGCCAAGTACACGAGTCGTTTGATCCCGGCTTTACACCGTATCTTTTCGGGCTCTGAAGAAAAAACCCTTTTACAGCCCCCTCTGTACTAAACTGAAACAAACCCATAACCCTGAAGAATCGCCGGTAACACCATATATTAGTATTTCACTTTTCTCTGTGTGACTTAGTTGATGAGCGTTGTCTTTTAAGTTTTGATATACAGCTGGAATAAAACAGTATAGATACCTGTTAAAGACGTTAGCGTTTCTCGAAGTATATATATATATATATATAGATTTATCGATTTCACAACGTTCTACGTCTTCCGATACCCAATCTTCACTCGTTTCTGTTTGCCCATAATTTATCATCTAGGCCTCTTATTCTTATTTCAGTGTCTATTCCTTCTCTCCAGCTTCTCCTTGGCCAGCCTCGTTTTCTTCGGCCAGTTGATTTCCATTGTAGTATTTGTTCAGGTAGTCTTTCATCATTCATTCTTTGTACATGTCCGTACCACACCAGTTGCTTTGTTCTTATATCATCCACTAAAGTACGTTCCCCCACTGACATAATTTCTCTTATTCTTTGATTTGTAACTCTTGCTCTTTTTGATTTCCCTGCTGCTCTTCTCCAATAGTCCATCTCCGTAGCGGAAAGCATTTTTTCTGTTCTATCCTTGATTGGCCATACTTCTGAGCCGTATGTAATAATACTTTTTACAATGGTGTTATATATAAGCTTTTTGTTATGTTTTGATATACTTTGGTCCCAAATTATTCCATTTAATAAAGTTACTGCTTTTCTTCCTTGTACGTTTCGATCTTTTATAGCTCTAGTGTTCCGTCAGCTGTAATTTTTATACCTAAGTATTTATACTCATCACAGTATTCTCCACGAAAAAAATGTACTTTTGTATGCGTTTAAACCGGTTGTCAAAGCTGTAATTCCAGTCGTTTGTTGGTACTGTCAAAATTGCCTTCTTGAAGGCGTCGACTGCTTCCTCTGGCGACTGAAATCTTTGACTACGCAGTCCATTCTTAATTTTCGGAAAAGTATAGGAATCGTTGGGGCTCAGGTCGGGGTCTGTTCAGGAGGAGGATGATCCAACAATTCGATGGTGTTTTGTGCTTTGTGCAAACTTGCATTGTCTTAGTGGAGGATGATTCGTCGTTCGGGGTTTGTTTTTTGAAGTTCAGCGATGCCTTTCGGCAAGTAAATGGTGATGTATCAATCGACAATAACAGTCCTTTGATCTTACAGATGAATTGTTGCTACATCACCTGCTTTTGAGACAAATGTCGCGACCATCTTTTTGAATAAACTTTAAGAACGGATAACTTTTGTTGGCTTTTCTTCATTTTGGATCATCAAAACAGACGACTGACGTTTACTTTCGAGATCATATGAGTAAGTCCACGATTCATCGTCACTGACAATGCTGTTTCCTGCCTCAAAGCGGTCTAGAGTTTTTTCTTCGGTGAACAGATGCGGTATCCAGAACTTGTAATTCTTCATGCAAAATTTTTTGAATTGAGCTCTTTGAAATCCTCAATAAAGCCTCAATCTCGCGATCGACATTTAATGTCAATATTCCGTAATGAGCATGCGCACAGAATCGATGTTTTCCTGGCCGTTTTTGGGGCACTTGGCCTTGGATCGCCGCTAAGGCTAATCTGCGCACGTTTGAATTCTCCATACCTACGAGAAACTGTCGACTGACGTGGTGCTTTATTACGGTGTCAACTCAAGTGGCCAATGCTTAAACATTGCGAGCTACCAACTTGTGCAACAATTTGAAAATTGATAAAAGTATTAAACATTATTAAATATATTACTTATTATGATCTCGAAAGGGAATTTAATGGTTCTTGAAGGAAGAATATGCTATAAACGTTTTTCTTAATTTTATAAACAATGTAGAAAAATCATACATACCTTTTCAATTTTCTTCTTGAAACTTCACATTTTTACTTCTTATTATATATTTGATTTTGTTGCTATTAAACTATTTTGCTTTTCTGCAAGTATTCAAAATGTTTAAACTTTTAGGTTTTAGGAACCTTTTTTTTTGTTTCTTGAAAACAGATTTATTTAGCAACATTTTAAACGTTGATTGAATAGGTTCATTAAGCTATTCAATCAACTGTTTAATTTACTTAATACTACTGTTTAGGTTTGGGATGTTATATACTGAAGAAAAATGCCGATTTTAGGGCAACGAATGGTTTGTATTTTGATGGTAAAAAAACCAGAAAAGGATAAAACAATATTTCAAAACACTGGAAACAGTAATAAAATCAAAATAAACACTAAAAGAAAAGACCAAAATAATTATAAATAATAAAGGTAATACCTTTATACAAAGTTAAAATAATTGATAAATTTCTTCAGTTGAAAAACCCCCCTTAAAAAGTGAAGCGAACCAAGCCCAACTAAAGAGTGTTTTCTCTAACGATTTTCTTGTCTCAGCCAAAACCGACCAGCTCTCTTCTTGGCTTGCCGCTGATGGTCCGAAATCTAAGCTTTCTCATTTTGGCGAGAAAGACAAAGAGACAAAATACCAGCGCATTCCAAAGACTTAGAAATTCGGTAGACATTAAAATTATACAGTGTGTTTTATAAAAATTGTTACAGCGGTATTCTTGTTGAGATAATTTTCATCTAAAGTTGAACAAATTGTAGCCATTTTTCGACTAATTTGTTAATTTAAAAAATTCGCTGTAGCTATAAAACTATATGTATCGCACTGACGTTCTGAATTTAGGTTAGGCAAAGATTGAGGTTAAAGCTAAATAAAATAAGTTGATCTCAGCTAGATTTTTTTTAAAAATATTTTATTTTATTCCTTCTTTACTTTCTTTCAGACATCGAGCGAAAGTTTTCAAGACCTGGTCACAATAACCTTTTAATGGTCGTCTTGTTTCCTTAATGATCTGAAAATTGCGGAATTCCGAGCGATTTGAAAACTGCAACTTCGGCAATATTTCGCTAACAACTCCTTTTTCTTTGCTTTCCAGTCTTTCGACTGTGCGCGTTTTGAAAAATCGTTTTAGAATGGCCATAAAATAGACGTAAAACGACATCGACAAGAGTTACGTGGAAATAGATTTTTTTTTAAATCATTTTCTTTATAACGAGATTATGGCACGTCTCGATAAAATAATTGATAAACAAGAATCTATAATAAATAGATGGATCCATGAAGGATCTTATATTTTCGAACTAGCCTATGGTATCCCGTGGGATAGTTGTGGAAGATTTTTTTAAATTACGCTAGATCGATTGGTAATAGATCAAATAATTTCAGATCACCGGGTGTTTTTCTCCAATTTGAGTGAGAGGGCCGGTGTGACGTCATAAATCCAAGATGGCGGCTTTTTTCATGTTTTTTCATAAACTTTGGCTTACTAGGTCGATTGATTATGGATCACTCAATATTAAATCGCTGGGTGTTTGCCTGAAACATGAGTAGGAGGGCCTGATTGACATCATAAATTCAGGATAAAAAGTTTCACATAAAAAAGCCGTCATCTTGGCTTATGACGTCACACAAGCACTCCTCCTCAAATTGGAGGCAAATACCCAGTGACTTAAAATTGTGTGATCTATTACGTATCGATTTAAGATAGTTTTAAAAAATCTTCCATAACTATCCCACGGGAGACGATTTTTTACTAAAAGCCACTCAAATAAGACATACTATGCTCAGTAGTAGTAGTAGTAGTAGTGGGGGGGTTGACCCGCAGGTCTGACAAGTAGGCCCTTTTTGCCATGCCCCAAGTCTGTCCCTTAACCCACTCTCTGCACTTCCCTTTGATGGTCGGGTAACTCATTGGGCCTTCCTGTTCTCTTTACAAAGTCCAGTAAGTCTGCCCATTTGAGTTTGTGCAGTTCTTCCTCGCTCAGAGTTGGCGCTCCGAGTGCCTGTTGTCTCATCCTTGCGTAGGCCTCGCATTCTGCCACGAGGTGTCTTGATGTCTCTTCTTCCTGTCCACAGGCTGGGCAGGTAGGGTCATTCTCGACTCCTGTACGTGTCATGTGCCTCCTCAACCGGTTATGTCCGGTTAGAGTACCTATCAGCAGTCCGAGGTCTTTTCGTGTCCGTCCCAGCATCCATCTAATTCTGGTCGCTTTTGGACGGTCTACGAATTCTCTGGTCTGTCTGCAACCCGTTCCTCTGCCTATGCTATACTATGCTCAAGTCTTAAATAAAAATAATAATTAGGAGAGTTTTTGTAAACATATAGAAGACATGTATAAATATATATACATGGGAGTGTTAATAGTCTTTTTTGTATAAATATGTGTTTGATATCATCTTAGTACCTTAGCCGACTGGTTCTTAAACTTGTTGTAGAGTGAGGAGCCCTAAAGCTTGCTTTTTTTTTTCTAGGGAACTCCTATCCTAAGTACTTAAATATAAGACGTAATGTTTAGTTTTGTGTAAAAAAATCGACATTAACACTACTTTTTAAGCTTCCGAATAAAGAGGTAGTAAAACAATGTAAGAACTAAGTAGGTACGTAATATATTAATAACTTGGAAACAGTAAAAACACTAAAATAAGTATTAAACATATTTTGTTATTATTTTTTTAAAACTTAATGTGATGGAAGGGGCTGTTTGTTTGAGAGAAGTTTCTCAATATCGAGTTCAATGTTTGAAAGTTGTATGCGCATATCTGCTTCAGGATATAGTTAATTTATATTATTTATAAAGTCGGTTTTTGTAAGACCATACTTTGAAAACCCTACTTCACAACGGTAAGTTGTAGCAAACGGCAACAATTTTTTAACAGCAAAATTAGCTAACTCTGGATATTCACTACCAAGCTGGGCCCAAAACTCCAACAAAGTAGCCGAATTAAAAGTAGTTTTAAGGGTTTTTATCAGCTGCAACATAGATTAGCTGTTCAGTTTGTTTTACAGTTAGAGTTTGATGAGCTTTTTCGACTGAGACTGATAATGGATTGCGAACCCAATCAAAATCTTCTTCTTGCCTTGGAAAATATTCTTTGATTGAAACTTGCAGGTTCTCAAAAGTGATTTTAACTGATAATGGACTCTGTCTCGGAGTATAGGAAAGCACTCATTCACTTTCCTATTTCGACAAGATTCCCAAAACTGTATGTTATTTGACATAGCCTTGATTTTCTCATGTAGTGAAATAAATGTGACAGAAGTTCTCTGAAGTGATAAGTTTGATTCATTGAAGCTTGATAAAATATTGGCAAGATATGTAAACATTGTAACCACTTGACATCAGTTATTGACAGAGGACAATTGAAATGAAGAGTCATTAAAAAATACCATCACCTACATTTCGCAGAGTAAGCAGATGACTGTCCTAATTCCCATACTTACTTTACTCTACTAAAAATATTTATTTTATTTACAAGATGACACTATTGACGATTCCATTTTTAGGTGATACCACAAATTTTCTTTTATTTTATTAACTTTTTGCGGAACCCCAAGTACCGCTTCGTGGAACCCAGATTGAGAATCGCTGCCCTAGCAAGCGCTAACCCATAGATGACACTTAGAACCTTCCTTTGTAGTCCGAAAATGCGGGAGCCTTGAAGTTAGTGTCCTCATAAAAGAAGGCCATAGGTACATACAATGTGACATAAAAAATATAATATTATAATAAGAGTGCTCTGTGGAGCAGTATAATAAGTCCACGATTTCGACTTAGTTACTAATGGATTTTTAAACTTTTGATGTAACTTATGGCAAAAAATTACTTTTCGCCAAAAAAACATGGACATGGACAAGTGAAGATATTTTGATGACTTTTGGTTCACTTGGTAGATAGATTCTTTAGAGCAAAAAATTGATAAAAATTAGAGGTACAGTAAAATAACGAATTCGTTACACTTTTTTAAAGGACAGTTAATTTGTACGTTTAGATTACATTTTACATGTAAACCTCTTATTTATCTCCCATTAACTTTTAAAATAATTATTTTACAAAAATTTCAAGAAATTCCATTGTGCCGTTTTAAAAATATTGTGAAAAATCATCATTGTTTTACAAGGACACATGTAAATCACTTCTGGATATATTAGCCTATATTTTCAATATCACACCATGTATATTTTTGTTGGCCTTTGCCTAGATTTCAGAGTAATAACATATAAAGAGAAGTAGTAGCCCCGGTTTCGGCGGTCATTCATTCATTTGTTGGTAAACAATGTAGCTTTTCCTCTGTTGCCGCCTCCTCTGCCTCTGTAAAATTTTATAAATAATAAGTAAGGTTCAACTTCTTACCTTATCAAAATATATAGTGCTTTGAGTTGGTTAGGCTATTCAAACCGTGCGATAATTTGTCATGCGCTTATTAGCCCGCATCGCGTCGTTTTATGCTGTTTATTTCTTATTACATCCTGCGATAAAAACTCATTTAGACAACATAATTTATGAACGGCCCCTTTTCCCACAGTTTTTTCAGGACGTGGCAACAGGTGTATGATCATATTACGGATTTCGTGTTAGCAGGGCCGGGTTTCGTTTTGAGCTACTTGGACTATATCCCTAGGTAAAAAGGGAATCCTTTTTCTTATTGTAGAGGACGATTAACTATTAGTCATTGTTCCAACAGTTTTAACCGATATTAAGTATATTCTATTTTATTATTTTAAAATGCGGCTTTTGTGTTTGGAGAGTTGAAGCACTGTTAACCATTTAAACAAAAATTTCATAGGATTGTTTTAATTTTCTCTAAGCATGTAGTAGTTTTGTAGTTTTTCTGTGTAAAACCACACCTTAAGGAAAACAAGCGTCTTGGAATTAAATAAATGGATCCATGACGGATCTGATACCTTCCTACCCCATTAGCACACTCCACGTTATATCAACCTTGAAAACAGTTTTTTGTAAAAAATTTTTCAAAAAACGCGCGGTACTATATTCCGAAAACCGCATATTGATGCGACGTTCCGTTAAAAAGCTAGCATTTTTAAAAATTTTAAATGTCAAAAAACTGTTACTTTTGCATAACTTGACATTTATAAGGGAGGAGAGTAAATGAAAATTTTTGGGGTTTTTAAATTTTTCCCATGGTTTTATCATAGTTTCTATCAGCCTTCCAAAGCTCAGCTCTCTAGCGTTTTTGGAAGTGGGCAATGTTACTTTTATATGAATTTACATTTATAGGAGAGGGAAGTAAATTAAAATATTGGTGTTTTAAAATTTTTTTCTATAGTTTTATCATAGTGTCTTTCAGTCTTAAAAAGCTCAGCTCTTTAGCGTTTCTGGAAGTGGGCAGTGTTACTTTTACATAACTTTACATTTTTATGGGAGGGAAGTAAATTAGAATTTTGGGGTGTTTTAATTTTTTCCTATAGTTTTATCATAGTTCCTATCAGGCTGCCAAAGTTCAGCTCTCTAGCATTTCTAGAAGTGGGTAATGTTACTTTTAAATAATTTTACGTGTATAGGGAAGGGGAGTAAATAGAATTTTGGGGCTTTTTGATTTTTTCTAGGGGTTTGGTCATAATTTCTATCAGTCTGCCAAATTTTAGCTCTGTAGCATGTCTAGAAATACAGTAGAATTTTGATGACCTATACATGAGTGAGTGAGTCAGTGAGTGAGTGGCAATTTCGACGTTATTTGAAATTTCGTAACTACTTTACTACTTTATAGAAGTCCATGAAACTTGGAGGGGTTGTTAACTCTATGAAGGTCTACGACTGTGCAAAGTATGAGATTCGTAGCTCTTTCCGAAGTAGAGTTTTAGATAGGTCAAATATGGGCTGAAATGTTTCAAGAAAAGATGGTACGGCAGCGCGAACTAGGCGAGGCACTGCCGTGCCCTTAGATAAAGACAATGGAAGTCCAAAGTTTTATTTCTACTCAATCATTGTCTACGAGTTTTAAACAAAAGATTATTTTTCCACTTATATAATGGCAACAAGTTTAATTAGGTGGGTCCTCAAGTCGTGAACGATAAGCCCAGATATTCCTAAGCTCTAAGGTCGACACTGACAGCAACATGTGTTTGTCTTAAATGCAGTGTTGTCTTGGCCGATGAATTTTTGGTGTTTTTTTACTGTGTGTTGAGTTTTATTTTTGTAAAAAAGAACTTAGTTGGACGTAAAAATAATCAAGAAGTGCTATGTTTATGAAAATATTGTGAAAATTCAGTTTTCAGGAATGACCGCCACGAATAGGGAAAATTTACACGGGGCCGCGGTTGGTTACTTCTCTTTATATTTTAATTACTCTAAGGCCTAGATACAAATTATAATAGAATGCTTAGGTATGATGGAGTAGTAGTACATTTAAAATTTTCCGCATGGACGTAATGTTTTTTCTGCTCATACGCGGAACAACATTTCACATATCCAAAGTAGAAAACTGTATCACTCGCTGTTCGTTAAAACAATATTTTCTTTTTATACTGGGTAAAATTCGAGTGCACTGGGTATGACCTAAAGCAGTGTAAGGCAGTAACTAGAATACTCAAACTTTCAAATTATATAAGAAGGCACACGCGCCTGTGAGGGGCTTGGAGGACTTTTGGAGGTTTTAGGAGGATCTAGATCGTTATTATTAGTACTGTATAAAAAATCGACTGTTTTTAAATATTGATAAATGTTATTGTCTTAAGTTCAATAGGCTGAAGAACTTCATAGATTTTGATTACAAATTGAATGATGGAAGCATAAAAAAGTAGAGTATATTAGGGATCTTGGAGTAACTCTAGATACAAAAATAAGTTTTGAAATTCATATTGAGAATATTGTAAAACAGTCGTATAAAAATTTGGGTAGAGAGTAAAAGGTTTCAAAATTTCACATCACTTATAATACTTTACAATTCATACGTGCGATCTCACCTTGAGCTTGCCAGTGTGATATGGAGTCCTCAATACCATAAATATAAAAGAATTGAAAACATCCAAAAAACAGTTTATCTTTAACTTAAATTTTAGAAATATTCGTGATAAATTAGCTGTATCATATGTTGTCTTAAGTTTTATCAGATGTTAAAATTATCTGCCAGATGAATTATTTCAAGTGGTATAGTTTTTGCAAAGTCAGTTGACCAAAGATCCTTTAAAGAAAGTGATATGGGCGGCGGTAGATACTCATGAAAATTATTTCATTTAATTATGGCGTAAACTAAATAAATAACAATAGATAATAAAACTTTCTATTCCTAAACCTACAGAAACGACACTGACTTATTATCATCCTCTGCATACTGCCGACTAAAGGGGTCCCGAAAGGAACATCTGAAAGCAATTAACAGCGCATCTCAAAAAAATCTGCCAATCAGGTGCCGTCCATCCACCTGGGCTCGGGCGGTCGGCAAACAAATACTTTGTAGTCGGGCTGCAAAGAGCCGCGCCTTTTCTCTGTCGGTAGGGTTGAAATTATACTAGGAAGATTTTAAATGAATTTGGATAACTTTTGAAGGGCAGAATGAAGCAAAATTTCGTGAAATCGATAGAACCCCGTATTAGGAGTTATTCAAGTGACTTTGCAAAAACTATATCTTTTTGCATAATATTGTTAATAATAGGATGGACTCTCCAATGTTATTAGAAAAACTATCCTTTAATGCTAGATTAATAATGACTAGAACACCTTCGTTATTTTATGCACCTAGATTTAATACAAACTTAGGAAACAACTCACCTATATCTCTTGTGCAGCGATATTATAATTGTTACTATTCGCACCTTAACATGTTTGCCTTATCACTCAATTTATTTAGAAATCAAGCTATTAGGGTTTTTCTCAGTAACTAAAGTTAGTTTCTATTTAAAGTTACTTGTTTGAAATACTTAGTTTTTTTAGCTCACACATATACTATACTATAGTAGTGTGTTAGCTCACACATATACTATACTATAGTAGTGTGAGCTATGGTGATCCTAATTTTTTCGAGAAAAAAAAAGTTGCTCCGATTTCAAAAGTTTTATATTTATATTTTTGCGTTTCAGATGATTTTGAAACTTTTTTGTTGCGCCGTCTGTCTGTCTGTCTGTCTATCTGTCTGTATGTCTGTCTGTAACGACCAACGCGCATAACTCAAAAACCGCTTGGCCGATTTAAATGACATTTGGAACCTGGGCATGATCTTGGGTCTAGATGGTCCCATTTAAAAATGAACAAAATCCACCCAACACAAACCAAATAAAAGGGTGGGGGTAGATTTCAAAAATTAGAGTTTATGTGAAAATATGGCATGTGTGATATCAAACAAAAGGTAATTGAGTCTGGAGTTAAACAAAATACATTTTAAATTATTTTAAAGAAAGGGTGGGGGTATATTTCAAAAATTAGAGTTTAAGTGGAAATATGGTGTGTGTGATATCAAACGAAAGGTAATTGAGTCCGGAGTTAACAAAATAAATTTTAGTTTTTTTTAAAAGAGTGGGGATAGATTAAAAAAATTTGAGTTTAACTCAAAACATGGCTTGTGTGGTATCAAACAAAAGGTAATTTAGTCTGGAGTTGAATAGAATATATTTCAGTTTTTAGTTATATTAGCTCACACGTACACTATAACTATAGTACCTAGTGTGAGCTTAGGGGCCCATATATTGGCAGAGTATTTTTAGTTTGGGTTAAGCAACTTTACATTTAGTTTTAGTTTTAGTTTTAGTTCTAGTTTTACTTTTCTGAATTAATATAAATGTAACATATCTTTAGTGTACCCTTGTAAATTTTGATGTTAGTTCGTCATCATAGGGTACCTTTGTTATAAATAAAAATTTAAAAAAACCTACATTACATAACGAGCATATGATACTATTAGATACAAGGTGTCACACGTCCCTGTGGAAGTGTCTTAATTCATTCAAGCGCCAAGGATGCATATAATGGTTATGTGAAGTATCCGTCACCATCAATCAAAAACATGAGTTTGTCAACCTGTCAGAAATTATTTTAAAAAGTTGTAAAATGCCGAGAAACAAATATAATAGGTATAATGAACAATCGCAGCTGATAATTTTAAATATATTGGCTTTTTTCAACTGAAAAGGTAACATGTCCGAAATGGAATCGCACTTCAATTTGAGAATGTGATACAGCGAGCCGTAGATGCAACAAAATTGGGCCCAACAACGATAGTAAATATAAAAAAGAATCTACGCCATACGTTTTTTTCTCACCTGGTGACGTCATTACAAATGCGTATAATTTAGACTATACCTATCGTTCGGCCAGAATAAAATGAGGCGAAGAAGAGATGGCTTCAATTAGCGCTATCTTTCTCTGTCCAGTGGCGTGCTATGATTTTTTAATTCATCATTATTGGGTATTAATTTTGTCTTTTACTCGTCCTAAGCCTCTTTTTGCTGAAAAACTCCGTACATTATTTTTCTTAAGAAGAAATATTTTTTCAATACTTTTATACTTATTATATTATACAGGAACCTACGTATTTCATTAGGTAGGTGCGGACGAATCTAGAAACCTAAAAAAATACCAATTAACTTCCTAAAAATTGCAAAAATCCAAAACCACAGTTATATCTTCAAAATTGGAACTCCACACAGTTTTATTCAACAATTAAAAAAGTGTAAATGATACGCCACTATTTTTGAATATTAGAATGTGTATGAAACGTGCCTAATCATCCTGTTTGAGCCCAGTGATAACAATAGAATCTTATTAGAATCGAGTGATTTGTGAACGGGCCGGTATCTAATTGAGCCTGCGGTAACAATAAAAACCCAATAAAATAAATATAAAAAATATGTTTCTGACTGACCATAACGGTAGCTATTTTCTGCGTCTTGAACGATGTGATAGTTCCCATCACATGCTTTGCCAATTAGCTCCGAGTCGTCACGTGCTATGCGAAAAGACCTTCATTGCGTAAGCTTCTCCTACGATCCGAACGAGAAACGTTCAGTCGGTACGGGGCAGGAAAACGGATTTCACTTCAAACGCGTAAAATTCACTAATTTTGAAGAGCGGGCGACTATGCCATTGGTCGAGACTAATTATTTCGCACAACACGTCCTCGCGCAGAGTTTGCTATTGGTCAAAGCGTGTGTTGTGGATGGGCACATCGTTCAAGATCCAGAATAGCTACCGAGGGCGTAAAATGGTATTTTTAATAAAAATATTCAATTCAATTCATCTAAGCTTTATTGTCCAAATTTTCTACAAAAATCATTCACAAAGCAAACATCCTAATTACATATTTAAACAATTTAGGTTTTATAAAATTAAAATATCGAAACTAGCAATAAATCCAAAATTAGGAAAAGTAATAATAAATGAAATTTAAACAGTTTTAAAATTATCCGATACGATAAAACACATAATACACAGTTAGTAAGAAATAAATTAATCCAAGCAGGTCAAATAACTAAATTATCGAATAAATACTCTGCCAATCTATGGGCACCTAAGCTCACACTAGGTACTATAGTTATAGTGTGAGCTAATATAATCAAAAACTGAAATATATTTTATTCAACTCCAGACTCAATTACCTTTCGTTTGATACCACACAAGCCATGTTTTGACTTAAACTTAAATTTTTTTAATCTACCCCCCACCCTTTTAAAAATAACTAAAATGTATTTTGTTTAACTCCAGACTCAATTACCTTTCGTTTGATATCACACACACCATATTTTCACTTAAACTCTAATTTTTGACATCTACCCCCACCCTTTTTTTTTAAATAAACTAAAATTCATTTTTTTAACTCCAGACTTAATTACCTTTCGTTTGATATCACACACGCCATATTTTCACATAAACTCTAATTTTTGGAATCTACCCCCACCCTTTTGTTTGGCTTGCGTTCGGTGGATTTTGTTCATTTTTAAATGGGACCATCACGGCCCAAGACCCAACTTAGGTACCAAATTTCATTAAAATCGGACAAGCGGTTTTTGAGTTATGCGGGTTGGTCGTTACAAACAGACATACAGACAGACATACAGACAGACAGACAGACAGACAGACAGACAGATAGCAAAACAAAAAAGTTTCAAAATCATCTGAATCACAAAGACATATAAGAATTTTTGAAATCGGAGCAACTTTTTTTTTCTCGAAAAAATTAGGATCACCATAGCTCACACTACTTATAGTAGTAGTGTAAGCTAAAAACAGATAAAAGGTCAAAAACTTTAAAAAGTCAAAACAGAAAAACAATCTAAAATCTGCCGACACGATTAAACACTATTATTAAAATGTAAATAATTTTAAGTCGAAGCAAAATATAAAACAACAAATAGATAAAATGACACAAAGTTAAAAGCTCCAGAAAAACTAAACAATCACAAGATAAAAAAACAAACATTTCAAAATATTATTGGTAAAATACAATAGGTAGTGATTATAAACAAAGCGACAAACAATTAAAATCAAACATAATTAATAAATGAATAGATAAATAAACTTTAGTGAAAAACGAGAATGCGCACCTGTTTGTAAAATAAAAATTAATTTAAAAATACGACAAAGTACAGAATGTTTTTTTAAAATAAAATTTGCAATCGATAGTTTTGTAACTTAAAAAGGTGGTAAAATTGAACTGATTGGTCTTTTTACGCAAGCGGCAACGAAAATTTTGCCGAGCTCTTTTCTCACATCGCTTTTCCATGAATTTTAAATGTGAGTTGCTTTTGGCTAAGTTAAACTAAATTTTGTTTTTCTTGCGATGTCATTTCGGTCCAATTTAAACAAGAAATTATTCTTCTTTCTTTCTCGTTATTTCCAAGAAGCAAACAAACTTTACAATTCGCCCGTGTTCAACGCTACGCACGTACAACATGACTCGTAAAATAGGATTTGTTTGTTTTTGCTTAGTCAAACTTCATTTTAGCAGTGGCGTCCGCTACAGGGAGGTCAACAGGGCAGTGCCCTCCCAAAACTAGACAACAAACAGTATTTTTAATTGATTTATTTAAAAAAGTTAAATCTTTCCCTACGACATGATTGTCTGTTCTTTTTATTATCTGTGATTAACAACAAGCCATTAATTGGGTGAACTTTTTTAGCGTAAATAAGTACAAGCCGGCAGCGCCGCGCGGGCCAAGGTTTTAATTTCACCCGTTTTTCAGCGAGGTATGGGTGGATGTTCTCGAGCGGGGCAGGGAGGAATTTTTATTTTTGCTTGAAGTCGGCCATCATCATCGTGCGGAAGCGTCAGTTGCCCTTCTACACGTTGCCGATTCTATTCTTAGTGAAGACGATGAGTTTGTTTTAATTTGTAGTAGTAGTAAAAAGTATTGCCAGTCGCGTGTCATTGTGTGGTTTGGTTATCGTTTGTTTATAAAATGGAAATAAATACCGTCGATTACATAATTAACTGAGCAAATTTAAATACGTTGACATATGAACTTCGACTACAAATAAAATCTTTAGGGCCACATAGACTGGACCTAAAAATTAACCAAAATTTTAGTGCAAGTAATAAAAAATTATACGATGCTGAAAACCCAACTAACATTTATAGTAGCGGCTACATGTTCTAAAGGCTTTGCTACTTTCTTATAGTAGAAATGTGGTGATCCCAACCAAAATTTGTTACTTTTTAGTTCTAACAACTATTTAGTATCAGGAAATAGTAGATGTTTCGTAAAAACGACCCTCTAAACTACTTCATAGGATTGTTTCTTGATAGTCGATTCTGATAGTCTTCTCTACCACAATAGGACGTTGCTAAAGTTTTACTTTCTTTTTAGTCGTTATTTCGTAGTCGCCCTTATTTTTATATCCTACTTAATTACCACTAGAAAGTTAAGCTTCATTGGAGTCCCAAACAAGTGTATCCGACAACTACATTATAACTTTAATTTTTACCACAAAAGTTTGTGTCATCATAGTAACATCTGATGTAACAATGTAGACAAAATAACTTTTTGGATCAACTTTAAAGCCGCAACTACTTTCAAGTAACCTTTTCGACTATCAGGGAATATAGTTTGGGACGCCATGTTTTTATGTAGGAAAGAAAATTTAATATTTTTGTTGTCGTTTTATGAGCTCATATTAAAGAGCCATACTATTTTATAAACAAATTAGTTGAAGCTTACCAAAAATGCTCTTCTTAAGCACCATTTGTTGGAGTTAACTGTTGATTATGAAAACATAACCTCCAAAATCACAACACAAAAATTCCATCAGCTACCAGAAAACGGCTCAATTTTACGGGCGCACCGGTTTTTTGCAATATATATAATGCATGTTATACAAAAAACTTTGCGTCGCACTCGAATTTTGATCCTCTGCTCGTAAATTCTCACACTTTTGGATAACATAGTTCATATTATAACCATAACCAAACAAAAAAACTAAGCGAGTCTGTTTACTGTTGTGTCCACCATATTGTGTAACAATTCTACCAAAAAGAAACGATTATATTATTTGCAACTACATCGCAACTTTTATGCCATTACGGAAAAAAAACAGCCTCTACGACGTAGTAGATACCTGGCTACGACGTAGTAGTGTAGTTGTTACTACAGTGACTTTAAACACTTGGCCAAGTAGTTATAACCAGAAATTGGTTCCCCACTTAGGGAATTATAACGTCGCTGTATGGTATACTGAGACGTAGCGGGAGTACGTTGCGGTTACTTTTAAGAAATTCTTTCTAGTTGGGGTTTCGTCGTTACAACTTTAATTGTTTGTTGGGAACTGGTTGTACGGTTGTGAAAAAGGACATGCTTTTTTTTCTTATTATGAACAATCCGTGAAGTGATCCTAAACAAGCGCTTTAGTGCAAAGTTAAAGACACAAAGTGCTACTTATTTAAGTAGCCACATAGAATTTTCTATGCCAGATAAGAGGTAAGTGAATAGTGAAAACATTACCGAACATAATGAAAATGTGGCAAAAAATAGAAATATACTTAGTAGGTTAATGGACTGTTTAAAATTCTGTGGGATTTTTGAGGTTGCTCTACGGGGCCATGATTAGTCTGAAACTGGTGCTAGTCCAAGCACTTTGCGCATGTAAAAGAAGGGCGAATAGACTTTATCTTTAAACAAATAAACTAAAAACTACACCTGCTTGTTTGTAAAACGCTAAAAAAATAAAATTTGCTAGACACGTAACGATTTTCATCGTGAAAAACATATTTTTAGGACGCCTCAATAGAAACCAAACCACAGCAAACCCAAGCGAGGAGGTGTTGATCAAACTTGAACGTGAACAAGCTGTCATTTTATGATGAGAAACCCTCAAGTTTTGAATATTTTTTATATTAATTTATTTTCAGGGCTGAAGCAGTGGACAGTGGGGTACAACGGGACTGATATTTTCCCGCCCACAAAACTCCATTATACACGTGTATGTAGTTAGCTAGTTTTTGCTCTATGTTGCACATGCGAGCCCTCTTCCAAGGGCTGTTGGATGAAGGGAGTGCTGGCGTCTAGTGAAAAATACTAAAAAGTTTTTTTTTGTAAATAAATAATAATAAGGCGCTGACTGTGACGTAGCACGGCACCCCGACACAAAGTAGGATTCTCGAACGTACCACCATCTATTCTAATCGTTTCATTGACTAAACTTACACATTATTATCCGATTATTTACCATCTCTTTTTAAATTTATGTATTAGTAAGGGCGCCTAATACTCTTAATCATTCATGATATCAATAAACAAACAGTGGTCTACTCGTTTTATTTACTAAACTCACGCTTTGTTATCCAGCTACTTACTCTCTCTTTTTAACTCAAATTAGTGGGACAGGCACACCCAATCTAAAACAGTCTTGGGATTAGTTTGCAAATAGAAGTATTTTTAAGATGTCATTTCGACTTTCTTCCATCAGCACACAGTGGGCTCGCGGACCTGATTTTTCGCCAAAAAGTGTTAAATTAAATACATACTGAAACTTCTGAAAATCTTTACTAGAAAAGAGTAGATAGTCCAGTAGGCCTTGAAAAAACTATTATTTAATTGACGCAACTTTCAGAAGAGTCATGTTTCCTTTTAACAGAACGCGTTAAAGTACCATATTTGCATGGCGATTTGATCCAGATTTAAAGCGATTTTGCGACAACATTTTATTTTGTATAAAACTCTCATAAAATAAATCTTGTAGAGGGAGGTAAGTAGATTTTAACCCTGTATATTTTGGTTTAAATTTTGATGTATAGACAGGTAATGTAATGGTTTTTGCTTGGGATTTTTGAAATTCTATAAAAATATAGATTTCTTATAAATGTTGGACAAATATTTTGCTTCAGTGATCAACCGTGCTTGTTTATTATTTATAAACACTTTGGGCTAACTTAAACAATTTAAAAAAAATTATATATTAATAAAAAATACAAATATTGTAAACAATATTCAAAAAACAAAAAGCTAAAAATAAAAAAAGTTTAAATGTTCAAAAATCAAATAAAAAAAAGGTCACTTTATAAAAAATAAAAAGTAAAAAATCTCAAAAACCAAAATTTACAGATGAAGTTAACTTTAACAGGTAGATTTTTTTTGAAAAAAAAAAGGGAAAAAAACTTTTAAGGTAAACGGTTCTATTTTGAATCATTAGCAGTCTACCAAACCTGACTTTTAATAAACCAATATAAAATCGTGGACGCTTTAAAAATATTTATTTTGTTGGACTTAAATTTTTCTAGAAAAATAAATCGGTTTATATAAATAGGATAGTCTATTGGATAAGGATTTTGGGTCTGCCGTGCTAGTTTTGTTTGTTTGAGTAAAAAATTATAATAAGCGGCGTTAAACACCGTAGAGTTCCAAATTTAATACATATCGGTTCATAAATGTAAACGTGCTCCATTTCGGATCCGCCATGATATTTTTTTTTAGGTTTGAGTCAAAAATCTTAATTATCAGCTTTATACACTCCAAAGTTCCAATTTTGATACAAATCGGTTCATAAAAAGAAAACTCTGCCATTTTAGATCTGCCATCTAATTTTTTAAAAGTTTGACTTTATACTTATAATCAGCGACTTTAGACACGCCAAAGTTCTAAAATTGATACCTCTTGGTAAATGAGTGTTTTTTTCCATTTAAGTCAAAAATAATATTTAGCGACTATTAACACTCCCAAGTTCTAAATTTCATACTTATTGGTTCATAAATAGGAAAATTCACCATTTTGGATCCGCATTTTGATTGATATTTACTTTTTTCTCATTTTAAAACAAAATATTGTTACAAAACCTATTTTTCTAATTTTGGTCAAAAATTAGGTCCAGGAGCCCATTGTGCAGGTCTATGAGTTGAACAGGAATAAAAAAATTTGCTGTGCATTAAAACGAGATACAAATGAGTATGTTCCAAAGTTACAATTTATGTCGGGGTGCAGTTTTTTAGTGACGTCACGAGTCAGCGCCTAATTGGTTGGTCGTTCAATACATTTAAGCAAATATTTCTGTAAATAAAATTCAGTTTTATTTACCTTCTTTCTAGGCCTGGAAAGCAAATGGTATACAATTTTATTTCAAATATTTTCATTTATAATTTCCCTAATCCTGATACACACTCTGTAGGTTTTCCAAAAAGTCGTGCTATTAGTATGTATTGAGAGATTTTAAATTAATCTGTTCCATATAACGACTATATATTTCAAAGAGATGGAAGTGAATGGAAATACCCCCCGTTGCGCCGAGAGTGTTCATTAGGCAATAATTTAATTCGAATCACTCTCTTCAAATGGAAATGAAAAACTTTGCGTAGCGGTTTAGCTGCAAATGGCATACAGAAAAACAAACACTTTACATAATCGTATCCTTGGTGGTGGCTTTACACTTTGTGATTTAAACCGAGAAATGTAGGTAATTGCTACTCCCATAACGGAAAAATATTTAACCAATAAAAATGTTGTACTCTTGATCGTTTGTCCGACCTTATCTATCCGAGTGACGTGAATTCCTGTTTGGTCAATTTTAAGACCGTACTTGTCTTGATATTTTAATATAATATTCACAATTAGGCGCTGACTCGTGACGTCACAAAAAAAATGCGTCCCGACATAAATTGTAATTTTGGAACATATTCATTTGCATCTCTTTTTAAAGCACAGCTAATTCTTTTATTGCTGTCCAACTCATAGAGCTGCACAATGGGCTCCCGGACCTAATTTTTGACCAAAATTAGAAAAATAGGTTTTGTAACAATATTTTGTTTTAAAATGAGAAAAAAGTAATTATCAATCAAAATGCGGATCCAAAATGGCGAAGTTTCCTATTTATGAGCCAATAAGTATGAAATTTTGAACTTTGGTTAATAGTCGCTAAATATTAGTTTTGACTTAAATAAAAAAAACTCAATTCCAAAAGGTATCAAATTTAGAACTTTGGCGTGTCTAAAGTCGCTGATTATAATTATGAACTCAAACTTTAAAAAAATTACATGGCAGATCCAAAAGGGCAGAGTTTTCTATTTATGAACCGGTGTGTATCAAAATTGGAACTTTGAAGTGTATAAAGCTGATAATTAAGATTTCTGACTCAAACCTACAAAAAAATATCATGGCGGATCCGAAATGGGGCACGTTTATATTTATAACTCTACGGTGTTTAACGTCACTTATTATAAATTTTTACTCAAACAAACAAAACTAGCACGGCGGACCCAAAATCCTTATCCAATAGACTATTCTATTTATAAACCGATTTATGTCAAACTTGGTACTTGGGGTTGTTTAAGGTTAAATTGAGCTCATACACGATGAGCGTAACAAAGCTGCATTGGAAAGTATGAAAAGTTTCCATTATAATAAATCTAAAAACCAATATTATTCTTTGGCTGTACCAAAAACTAGAAAATAATGCAAACGTAACCCTGACTTTGTAGCGGATAAGAACCTGCAAGTTTAACGACTGCATAATTAATTAAGAATGATTTTTCTAGAAGAATTTGTTTTCTTTTTGTTTGATTTTTGAACATATATTTTTTTTAACTTTTTATTTTTTGTATTTTTTATTAATATATAATTTTTTTTTATTTTTATTTGTTTAAGTTAGCCTAAAGTGTTTTAAAAATAATAAACAAGCACTTTTGTTAAGACTGGCTATATTTTTCTCGAAGAAATCCCTTTTTAGTAAAATAATAATATCTTTCATATGGGCAACTTGTGGCAGCAGATTTTAGAATATCATTTTTGAAAGATATGTGGTACTCTTTAAGAAAATAAAAATTTCAAGAAAACGGTTGGTGACAGAAGCAAAATGTTTGTCCAACATTTATAAGAAATCTATATTTTTATAGAATTTCAGAAATCCCAAGCAAAAACCATTACCATACCTGTCTAAACATCAAAATTTAGATCAAAATGTACAGGGATAAAATCTACTTACCTCCCTCTACAAGATTTATTTTATGAGAATTTTATACAACATAGAATATTGGCGCAAAATGGCTTTAAATCTGGATCAAATCGCCATGCAAATATGGTACTTTAACGCATTCCGTTGAAAGGAAACATGACACTTCTAGAAAGTTGCGTCAATCAAATAATAATTTTTTCAAGGCCTACTAAACTATCTACTCTTTTTTAGTAAAGATGTTCAGAAGTTTCAGTATGTATTTAATTTAACCCTTTTTGGCGAAAAATCATTTCCGCGAGCCCACTGTGTGCTGATGGAAGAAAGTCGATTGACATTCATTGTCAAAATGACATCTTATAAATACTTCTATTTGCAAACTAATCCCAGATTGGGTGCACCCGTCCCACTAATTTGAGTTAAAAAAAGAGAGTAAGTAGCTGGATGACAATGTGTGAGTTTAGTAAATAATTCGAGTAGACCACTGTTTGTTTATTGATATCATGATTGTTTAGGAGTTTAGGCGCCCTTACTAATACATTAATTTAAAAAGATATGGTAAATAATCGGATAATAATGTGTAAGTTCACTGAATGATCCGATTAGATTAGATGGTGGTACGTTCGAGAATCCTATTTTGTGTCGGGGTGCCGTGCTACGTCACAGTCAGCGCCTTATTCGTAGGAGTCAAAAGTTGCTAGTCACTCTCTTCCAGGTGCTCTGTAGTAACAACGGCCATGTCTTTAAGGTCGTCTAAGGTATAGACAATGATCTTAACACGACCAGATATCTCTAGAATAACCAGTATTATATGCAGCACTCTTAGCCAAAGAATAGGAGATTCCCTCCTGGGGAATTCCTTTTTGGACGTACACTCGTGCTCATAAAAATCCCGTACATGAAAAATTTAATTGATAATTTTGAGTGTAGATTACTGAAAAGTCAGCTGAAATGTCTTGGAATTTTTTATTTTTTTGTGACATCAAAAATGTCAGAGTCAATTTTTTAAATGTCATTTGGTACTATAACTATAAACTTAGTTAAAAACACAATATAAGTAGCCTATTACAAATTTCCGTGTAAATAAACTCTTCTTTTTGTGTTTTGTCCCGCAATAACCTTTTTGTCGTGTTTATTAATAATTGAAATAAAAAGCTAAGGTCAGCTGTTTTTGTAGCCGGAGGTAACAATCATTTAACGAACCTACGTATTATATATTTCTAATTTTTGTTTGTTGTTGCATAGCCGTGGAATAACAAAAAATTAATTAAAATATCAAATTAATATTCGAGTAGTGTACTGGTGCAACCGGAGGGGCTCAAAAGAAGTGTGCACTCGACAACACTATGGCGCCGTAGCTCTTGTTGTATTTGACAAAAATGTGTGCATTGAAATGTTTTTTGTTTTAATTTAAGTTAAATTAATTATTTAAAGAAATAATGCGTAATTTGTAAGAAAGACAAAATAGACGTAAAGTCGGAAGTATATACGATTTTTGTTCTCGGGAGTCAATTTGACCTGGTAATTTTAATTTATCATGAAGGCAATATCAATGATTAGGATTGTACTTTATTTAAAATATCGGTAGCTTAGTAACGCTATGTCGTCACAAATATGGCAGCTAGGCGAAAATGGTCATACGAGGACTCTTTTATATTTTGCATATAGGAACATACAGGGCTATCAAAACGGACGGGCCACGATCCTCCACTTTCTTGACGTCACATCCGGGGCTGATTTTTTTTGATGGTCACGTTACGACACAGCTGATTGTCTTTAAAAAATTGAAGTTGGAATGACGGTTCAAGAATATTTGATTTTTTTTTAAATAAAGTCATTTTTGAGATTGTTTTTACTTTATTCTGGCAGAACAATTTTTTTTTAATGTATTACCTTAATTTTTCATAGCCGCTTCATTAGCTCACACAAAAATTAAATTTAAAGCAGAAGAAAATGTGACAATCATAGATGGCAAAGTCAAATACATGTCAAATATACCAGTTGGCATGTGGTACATGGCGGGTAATTTGAATTCAAAATAAGGAATGCTAAATCTTGAAGATGTTGCTTCCTTACAAAACTTTGGTGGAATATGTGTCTGAGAATATTTCACTGAAATTTTGCGGAAATCTGTAGTGCCATTTTGAAAATATCATAAAAAAACCTCTGACCTCCCATAAGACCCAATGTATATTTTTGTGTTGGCCTTGGAACATAATATATAGGAATATAGACGGCGACACTGATCGAATGACGTTACTAAAACTTAACCTAAATCTTTACCTAACCTAAATTCAAAACGTCAGTGCGATAGATATAGTTTTATAGCTACAGTGAATTTCAGTTAACAAATTAGTCGAAAAATGGAATTAAACCGAGAACATTTTCGGGCTATATTTTTTTATATCTTTCCAAGGAAATTATGTGAACAAGAATGCCTTGCCAATTTTTCAAGTCAACAAATTAGTCGAAAAATGGAATGAAACCAAGAATATCTTCGCGCTATAATTTTTTACAATTTCGAAGAAAATGATCTCAAGTTGATTTCTGCTTTCGCTAATGAAGCACCACATTAGTAGACAGTTTCTCCCTAGCGATGATCCAAGGCCAGCTGCACCAAAAACGGCTGTCACCCAGGAAAACATCGATGCCGTGCGCATGCTCATTACGGAAAATCGACATATAGCGAGATTGACGCTCTCATTGGAGATTTCAAGCACTTTAGTTCAAAAAAATTTTCATGATTAATTAGGAATATGAAAAAAACTTTCCGCTTGATACAGCATCTATTAACCGAAGAACAAAAAGAAGCTAGGGTCAATTGTCAATCAAATCTAGACCGCTTTGAGACAGGAAACTCGAAAAACGTGTACAGCGTTGTCAGTGGAAATAAATCGTAGTCAGTCGTCTGTTTGAATGTTCCAAGATGAAGAATAGCCAACAAAATTAATTCGTTCTCAAAGTGTATCCAAAAAGATGGTCGCAACATTTGTCTCAAAAGTAGTTCATGTAGCAGCAATTTCTCTATCTAAGGACTATTACTGCCGATTGGTACATCATCATTTGTTTGACGAAAGTTATCGCTGAGCTTCGAAAACCGAACCCCGAATGACGAATCATCCTCCACCAAGATAATGCAAGTTCGCACAAAGCTCAAAAAACCATTGAATTTTTAACCCAACAAAACGTCGAATTGTTGGACCATCCTTCATACAGTCCCGACCTAAGTCCCAGCCATTTCTATACTTCCGAAAATGAAGAATGGATTGCGTGGTCAAAGATTTCAGTCGCCATAGGAAGCAGTCCACGCCATCAAGGATACAATTTTGACAGTACCAACTAACGAGTGGAATTAATTTTCATGGAGAATACTTGGAGAAACAATAAAGTCTTTAAAAGTTATCTACTGTTTTATTCCAGCTCTATATGCAAAACTTGAGAGTAAATTTTTTTTTGAAAGAGGGCGATACTATCGGGCCATAAAAGCATTCCAAATTCTTCCTAGATCAATCAGGGATATGGTAGGTATTGTGCCTTTCAAAGGAGAAGTGATTTCTTTTTAGATTACTTTTATATTTTGTAAATATTTTGATCTCAAAAATAAATTAAACTAAACCAAGTCAATCAAGCAATCAACTTTAAAGTTTGGCGCGTCAAAAAATTCTCTTTGTCATGACGAAAACGTACCGTTAATTTTACCAAATTATCTATAACGAAGTTCACGTTTACAGCTGATTGTTTAAGTTGTGTAATATATGTGTGTATTTATATGTGACATTTGATAGGTGCGCAAGCGTACTTCGTCAAGCTCACGTAGTCAGCATATAGTATAATATATAATTTATAATATAGGGGTACGGGAATCGACCTCTGCCTTCCATAGATTTCAGGTACTCTCTGACCCGGAGAATTAGCACCTATCTAGGGTCCCTTTACCAGGGATATGGGAGAAGACCACACCGGTATAAAAGGCGGAGAGGTAGGACCTCGGTACGGCGAACATAGCGTAGGTGGCAATCCTTCTTTTTGGGGAAGATAGAAAAGAAAAAACACAGCAGCGTCTGACTCATAATGAGTGGCTCCAAACAGCGTCTATCCCAGATTGGGCTGCTGAATACAAACTCACCAACACGCCTGGCAAGCGTGGTGTTTTAATGCTAATACCCCCCAATGGGAAAAATTATGGCGAATTTGAAAACAAAAGGAATTGGTCCCTAGGTGGGAAGGAATCTCTCGGAATCCCACACGTCTATGGTCTGTCTTACGGAATCTAGGGGAGGCAAAAATTCGCTTATGAGAAAAAACATCCAACGCACAAAAACAAAACAAAAACTAGTAAAACTAACAATAGGAACATATAACATTATGTCAATGAACACCGACGAAAAAATAGATGAACTGGAGGAAGAACTAACAAGGATAAAATGGGAGATTGTAGGCCTGTCAGAAACTCCACGAAAATTAGAAAATCGGATAAAACTGAACTCTGGTAATCTACTATATCATAAAGGTAATGAAGATAATAGCAATTTCGGAGTAGGATTCATAATCAATAAAGCTATAAGTAAGCACATCCATACTATTAAAGGAATCTTATATCACGTTGCCTATCGTACACTCAAAATAAAAAGATTATCACTCAAAGTATTTCAGGTATATGCCCCCACCATTACCTACGATGATAAGCATATCGAAGCATTCTATGAAGACATTTCAAAAGCCATGGAAGAACACAAAACCCATCTAACACTGGTAATGGGAGATTTCAATGCCAAATTAGGTAAGAGGATGAACATCGAAGAGACTAAAAGAGGAGATTTTGTATATTTAATGAATTATCTAGAGGAAAAACAGCTTTGTGCAATGAACTCGTTCTATAGAAAGAAACCGCAACGAAAGTGGACATGGCTTAGCCCTAATGGAATAACGAAAAACAAAATTGATTACATACTGACTACTGATAAAAATATCGTTAGAGATGTGATAGTCCTAAGCACATTAACAACAGGCAGTGATCACAGGATGGTCAGAACAAAAATCTGCATTGATAGCAATTTCTAAATCAAAAGAAAAATTAATAATAACAATGAACAACTTGACATGAATAACCTGACACAAAATAATAAAGTTGCCTAATTACTGCTGGACTATTTTTGGAATTTCCAATAAGTCTCTATTTGCTGCTAAGACAGACATCAAAGGGAAAGTGGACCAGCTCTGTGCCAACAGCATCATGGACATAAACATTTTCACACAAAGAAACTGGAATAAACAATTAAGGATTTCTTTGAGTTCTGAGCAAGTTCTTTCTGCCTGCATACTGTCAAAATGGGATTTCGGTAAAAAGGCCAAAAAACCCCAAATTTAATTTGTTAGTTCGTCCTTAGAAAGACGGCGAGAGGCATCTCGAAAAATCCAATTAACTGTTTATGCTACGTGACAGACTTGTTTGCAGACCAATTGAGTTTGAGCGCCACTCTGGTGCAGGTGTTGAATAACAACAATTTTGAAAAATAATATAGGGTTTTTTTATAAGGTACTTTTTAACTATATCTTTCTATCCGTCTTTATGGCTTATTTATTGGAATATGGAGGTACATAAATCGACTTACATCACGGGAATATGACTTAGTCACCAAAAATACATTTTATTTAACCCAGAGAATTTTGACATTCTACATTTTTACACTTACACTCCTAATTTATAATATGTTAAAACTGCATGTCTCTGAGTATTTTTACGTGTGTAATTTTTTTGTGAAAATTTCAGGATCCTTTTATATTGATATATTTTTGGTTAGGAAATATCGGGTGGACCAAAGAAAATTGGGCATTTTTTTTTCATTATTACTTTATAACTATATCATAGATTTTAATGGAACACACTGCACTTGGCAGAGAATTAATCAGAGTTTTGACTAAATCCAAGATGGCGAACAAAGTGAAATTGTACCCTTCAAAGATGCTCGTTCTTGTTGTTTCAATTATTTTTGTAAATCATTAAAAAAGCTGTCTTCTTGCCACGTCCAACAACGTACGAATCAGTTCGTTCGTTACTACTAAACCGATTTGGGTGAAATAAATAACATGATAATTGATTGCTTTTTAAAGATCATGATCAAAATTTATCGCTGTCTTAAGATGGCGGACAGAATCATACTTGATTCTTCAAAATGGTGTCTTTATTCTTATTTTCTGAAATGTTTAAGGTTTTTTTAAATGAAGAGGCATGATCTCTGAAAACATGGGCGCACCCAGGGGGGGGCCTGGGGCTCGGGCCCCTCAAGCCTAAGATTTTTTTAGATATTTTCCACATATTTCATGAATAAACACAAAAACTGGCATTAAATACGACATCATTAGGCCTCGCCCCCCCCCCCCCCCAAGACCTATTCCTGGGTGCGCCACTGCTGAAAATATATCTCCTCATTGATTCTAATTATTATTTGACTGGCATATGATATACACGGCTTAATTTTGGTTCCATTTTGACCGAAATATCTAATAAGCTGCAAAACCTATAAAGGAAAAACAAAAACAAAATTTTAAACTTCTCAGATCTGTAACAAAGCGTTTGCGGATGTTTATAAAAACTTTAGTGTTTAAAAAAAAAGTATACAGTAATGTTTGAAAGATGTTTAAAGTTTTCGGGTCATTATTTTATTTTTATTTTTTTTAAATTATAGCTGAATTTTCTGTTTGCATTTTTCAAAACAAGTTAAAGGAACAGGATGGGATATTTATCTTGCAAAAGCCTCAATTTTGCCAGGGTATCGATTTTGTAATAAACCAACAATTGGATTTATTGCATTCGATGCATTTTTATTCAACAACCGCTCAGCTACTGACACGTATGTTTTAAATAAATTTTAAATTGTTATATTTACTACTGTCAACATTTTAGATTTTAACTGAGCTACCGAGGCACTGATTTAAAATCCGCCTATTCGGAAACCGTTTTGTCTCTAACTCTAACTCTCTAATTTTTCTTTGTTAGTATAGGTATGTGCTCTTACCTTTTCGTTACTAAGGAAAAACATGAAAATGAACACAAACACAAACATAAGCGTACATCTAATTAAGGCCATCAAAGAGTTATAACGCAATAGTAAGGCAAAATTTAAAATAAAAGCAAAACTAACCAAAGGCTTTTAAGTAAATAAAGGTCTTAAACAAGGTTGCTGTATCTCGCCTACGCTCTTCAAGATATACTTGGAACAAGTCCTTAAAGTATGGAAGAGAAAATGCCAAAACATGGGAATTCCGTTGGACGAAACCACCTTGTATACTTCATGTTTTGCCGATGATCAGATAGTAGTGGCTCAGGATTATGACGACGTCGAATATATGACACGAAAACTAATAGAAGAGTACAATAAGTGGGGACTAGAGGTTAATCTCAATAAGACACAGTATATGTGTATCGGTGGAATGAAACAGGATCTAATCTTAAATACCGGGCAGCGAATTCAGTCCTGTGATGAGTATAAATACTTAGGTCTGAAAATTACAGCTGACGGAACACTAGGCAAAGCTATAAAAGATCGAAACGTACAAGGAAGAAAAGCAATAACTTTATTAAATGGAATAATTTGGGACCAAAGTATATCAAAACATAACAAAAAGCTTATATATAACACCATTGTAAAAAGTATTATTACATACGGCTCAGAAGTATGGTCAATCAAGGATAGAACAGAAAAATGCTTTCCGCTACGGAGATGAACTATTGGAGAAGAGCAGCAGGGAAATCAAAAAGAAAAAGAGTTACAACTCAAAGAATAAGAGCAATTATGACAGTGGGTGAACGTACTTTAGTGGATGATATAAGAGCAAAACAACTGGTGTGGTACGGACATGTACAAAGAATGAATGATGAAAGACTACCTAAACAAATACTACAATGGAAACCAACTGGCCGAAGAAAACGAGGACGGCCGAGGCGTAGCTGGAGAGAAGGAATAGACAGTGAAATAAGAATAAAACGCCTAAATGAGTTATTATGGGCAAACAGAAACGAGTGGAGATTGGGTATCGGAAGACGTAGAACGTTGTGAAACCGATAAATATATATATGAATAAGTAAAAATACTGATAAGTTTAATTGGTTTAATATTCTAACCTATAAAAATGTATCAATTTTTTTTGTGGTTGCTTGGTTAGTTAGGAGTCTTGCTTGCTTGCTTGCTATAGTGACGAGTTTGAATCCCGTCGGTTGCCGAGGTCGGGTGCAGCATACATTTATAGGACATCCTGGGAAGTGTAAAATCTAATATAATCCTACCCCTTTATTTACGCCGGTAACCAGGCCAGATAAGTTTAGATATGTCGTAAAGGCGGACTTTGTTACACGTTCTCTTAGTCAGTAGTAGGGACAAAAGGACAAGAAAAAAATCCCTGGTCTGGAGTTCCAAGGTGTCCGATTACTCGTGCAAATAGGTGTTTCGATAAACGGCCTCGGTGTCGAAGTGGCGGCGAAGAATGAAAAAGTAAAAATACTGATAAGTTTAATTGGTTTAATATTCTAACCTATAAAAATTTATCAATTTTTTTTGTGGTGAGTTGGTTAGTTAGGAGTCTGGCTTGCTATAGTGACGAGTTCGAATCCCGCCGGTTGCCGAGGTCGGGTGCAGCATACATTTATAAGACATCCTGGGAAGTGTAAAATGTAATATAGTCCTACCCCTTCATTTACGCCGGTAACCAGACCAGATAAGGTCGGATATGTCGTAAAGGCGGACTTTGTTACACATTCTTAGTCAGTAGTAGGGACAAAAGGACCAGAAAAAAATCCCTGGTCTGGAGTTCCAAGGTGTCCGATGACTTGTGCAATTAGGCGTTCCGATTAACGGCCTTGGTGTCGAAGTGGCGGCGAAGAAGTCACGGTTGTCAAATTGACAAAAAAAACGGTGTCATTTTCTCCTACATATTTTCTGTATGTAGTTTTTTTTCTACAGTATTTATTTATTTATCATATTTTGCATAATCGCAAAGTTGGGATTTACACAATGACTTTTATTATAAGATTCAATTCTAGAAACTAAAAAGAGGGGATTTATTTATAACAAAACTGTATCCTAAAACATTGTTATGTTTTATATTCGTGCTTTTATGATAAGTTGAGAGAGATAGTTAAAATGGCAGCTTATGTTTTGTTGAAGTTTTCTGACTCCGTCAGATTATTTAACAATGTACTTGATCGAAAAACGAATCCCTCTATTCTTGCAACATATTCGCCTATACTCCGATGTATGTCAAACCGGCAACTTTGGTTAAATTTAGAAGAAACTTGAACCGCTAATCTTAATATAATATATTTTTCTTTAGTTTTATCATCTACGCCTAGATGAGAGTAAGCTTAAAGAAAACTACTCCCAGTTCAGGAAATTTAAGATTCGATTTAGTAAGGTGTAAACCAAAAAAAAGATAGTTGTCGCTTTTTAGAGACTTTTTGTGCTTTGCTATGAATGGAATAGGAACCAAAATTTAGTAACGAAACCTATCGCAATTATTTTTGTAACGATTAGTTTCTTTTGCATTTTAGGGTACAATGGATAAATGACGCAGGGCTGCTCTGACAAATAAACATATTGTCAAACAACTTAATGATAACTATACAGGGCATATAAAATAAAGTAAAACATGCAAAACTATATATATATTTATCCGTTTCACAACGTTCTACGTCTTCCGATACCCAATCTCCACTAGTTTCTGTTTGCCCATAATTCATCATCTAGGCCTCTTATTCTTATTTCACTGTCTATTCCTTCTCTCCAGCCTCTCCTCGGCCTTCCTCGTTTTCTTCGGCCAGTTGGTTTCCATTGTAATATTTGTTTAGGTAGTCTTCCATCCTCCATTCTTTGTACATGTCCGTACCACACCAGTTGTTTTGTTTTTATATCATCCACTAAAGTACGTTCACCCACTGTCATAATTTCGCTTATTCTTTGATTTGTAACTCTTTCTCTTTTTGATTTCCCTGCTGCTCTTCTCCAATAGTCCATCTCCGTAGCGGAAAGCATTTTTTCTGTTCTATCTTTGATTGGCCATACTTCTGAGGCGTATGTGATAATACTTTTTACAATGGTATTATATGTAAACTTTTGTTATGTTTTGATATACTTTGGTCCCAAATTATTCCATTTAATAAAGTTATTGCTTTTCTTCCTTGTACGTTTCTATCTTTTATAGCTTATTTGGCACCTGTCGACTCGCTGAAATGATACAGTCCTGCAACACAGCTAAATAATTTCTCCCTCGTAAATTATCATTGATGAAAAAAGAACCAATAATATTGTCACCCAAAATCCCAGTCCAGACATTAAGTTTTTGAGGATACTGGGTCCGTTCTGCAGTATGCAAATGTTTTTATCTTTCCGTGACCAGTACCGAACAACGCAAGGATTGTGACGGCCGTGAACGAACTTTGGTCTGTAAAAAAAATATTTTGTTAAAATTTTCATCCTGATCGCTTGTTCAATCATGGTTTCACAAAACTCTATTCTTCGAAACTGATCATCTGGAAAAACTTCTTGCATTATCTATACTTGAAAATTCCGGTACCCATGTTGTTTCAAAAGGTTTAGGATAGTTAAATGTGAAATGTCATGACCCACATTATGGGCAATTGCCTTACTGGAACAGGGAGGTCAAGCTGCTGCTGCAGCACAAATCATAGTTTCGCGCCGTTCCCTTTCCTCTCCCATTTCACAAACAGGAGCTACATCTCCACCACTGCATTTGTGGCAAAAATACATACCCTGTTCATTGGAAATGGGTCACTATTTTTTGAAATATCCCTTCCCTCAAACGCAACCATAAATAAATTTGCCACATCTTGACAGCTATTTCCCCCGAAATATCATTAAATAATCTGTACTTTTTCCTGAATGCTAAATGTAATACGCGGCATAGCTCGAGCTAGAAAATCAAATACCCACTTCTCATCTGTTTCGCTGCACACGACGCAACACAGAACGATGAAATTGCGACATTATTTATCGACCGGAAAAACAAAACCTTGTTGCCGATGCACTTTCAAGAATTTTAGCAAATTGTATAACACAAAAATGTTAACAGTCATTTAATTAAAGCTGGACCGATGGAGCGCCTAAATATTGATTTCAAAGGACCTCTACCTACAAACACAAAAAATAAATATATACTTACTATCGTAGACGAATACAGCAGATTTCCTTTTGTTTTTCCATGTCAGGATGTTACAAGTTCATCAGTCGTAGCATGCTTAGACCAACATTTACAATTTTTGGAATGCCAGCGTATGTTCACTTGGACAATGGATCATCCTTGGTATCAAAAGAACTAACTGAATATTTTCAGTCTCGATGTATATCTCATAGTTGTACTACTCCATATAATCCAGAAGGAAACGGCCAAGTCGAAAGATACAATGATATTATTTGGAACACTGTATCTTTCGCACTTAAAACAAGAAATATGCCAATGTGATAATGTTCTTCCATATGCAGTTTATTCAATTCGTTCACTTTTGTGTACACCATACATATTTTTTGCTTATCAAAGAAGATCTACAAGTCATCTATTCCATCTTGGCTATTAACACCAAAAAAATACTTGTAATAAAACAAAACAGAATAAGCAAACATGATCCTTTAGTCGAAGAAGTGGACGTGATCGATGCTAATCCAGAGTATGCATGTATACGATATGATGATGGTCAAGAAGCTACCGTCTCTGCATTTAGCATTTAGCACCAAGAGGAAATCTAACTCTTATAAATAATAATAATAATCTAAATTCTTCCAAATCGTTTGAAATTTGCCAAACGAAAGCGCCTGAAGAGATGGAAGCATCAGATAGTAGTTCTGAATTAAATTATAATGAGACCGGTGTAGAATCAACCCGTCCTCAAGGAAACCGCAATCCTCCTAAGTATTTTCAGGATTATACATAAAATCTACCTGGGGTGATTGTTATATATTTACACTGTATATTTTGATAGCCTTATTTACTTGTTATTCCGACTTGTTAAAGCCTTTTTCCTCGCAGTAACTACAAGTTACCAGGTAACCTGGTTACTCGTTTTCTGTTTTTCTTCGCTGAGTAACACTAACTATGACGTCACGAGTAACCACACAGTGTAACCAGCCTAGCAGACGTGGTTGCTGAAATATTTTGAGGTTAAGATCGTTTTTTTTCAAAATGTTTGATTTTAATTAATATATTAAGAACGAATTATGTTTGCTAACGGTAGAAAATGAAGCAGATTATAACAGATTATTAATTGGTAAGTTATTTCTTAAAATTTTTCGTAGTAATCTTTTTTAAAGCTAGGTTCACATGAATTAATAACAGGTCGTCCAACTTGTACAAGTCAAGAAATTAAACTATCAACCCGTATTAAATTAACTATTTGAAAAATAGTGCTCAGCTATTAATTTCACCCACCCTTCTTTTTCTATGGAATACAAGGGAGCGTGAGTCAATTGAAAATGTCATCCACAGCTGACGTCATACAGCGGTTACTCCGAGTAACCGTGACGTAATTTCGAGAAACTTAAATCAGTGACTAGTAACCTCGAGGAAAAAGGCTTTTAGTTGAATCATTGTCAATTTATGTTGTTGCAGTTTTTGTCGATTAAAGCCTTGAAATCCGAAGGTTTATTTATTACAGACATTTTAACTGAATTTTTCATTCAAATTTTGCAAACAGCTTATTGCCGCTTTTGTTTACCAATTTCAGTGCAAATTCTTGCCTATATTCTTATGGAAATTTTCTGTGAGCATTTTTGCCTTCTTTTGTGAAAGCTGCTCGCTATTCGATTTGATTCCGCACGAATTACTTTTAAGGGAAACGCAGTCAACTAGAACGGGTTTTTATGCAAACCTGTTATATTTTAAATTTTATCCGTTGGCATTCCTTAATGTTACCATATGAAGCAGATAGGGTAGATTTAGACTAAAATACCAATGCATCAACACCAACCGTAAGTTTTAAGAAAATTTACGCGCAATATAGAAATTACTTAGTATCAGTGGCGACTGCTAAAGGGAGGGCAGCGAAGCAGTGCCCTCCCAAAACTAGACAACAAACAGTATTTTTAATTGATTTATTAAAAAAAAGTTAAATCTTCCCTTACGGCATGATTGTCTAGTTCTTTTTATTTTCTGTGGTTAACAGCAAGCGATTAATTGGGTGAAATTTTTTAGCGTAAGTAATTACAAGCCGGCAGCGCCGCGCGGGGCAAGGTTTCAATTTCACCCGTTTTTCAGCGGGGTATGGCTGGATGTTTTCGAACGGGGGCGGGAGGAACGTTTGTTTTAGTTGAAGTCGGCCATTATCATCGTGCGAAATCGTCCGTTGCCCTGCTATCCTTAGTGAAGACGTATACGTTTGTTTTGATCGCGTGTCATTGTTTGTTTTTGTATCGTTTGTTTCTAAAATGAAAATAAATACCGTCGATTACAGAATTAAATATGCAAATGTAAATACGTTGACAAACGAACTTCGATTACAAAAAAATCTTTAGGGTCACATAGACCGGACCTAAAAATTAACCAACATTTTTGTGTAATGCCGAGGGGTGTTCGATAAAAACTTATATTAGAAAATTTAATAAAAAATTATACGATGCTAAAAACTGGATGTGCGGTTGTGAAACAAAAATCATTCCATTAACTTCATATATATATTTGTTGAAATCTTATTGTTAAAAACAAACGAAAGTATTTTGCATTTCTAAAGAAAAACATTAAAATCCTAAAAAGCTTAGAGTTTTACAGCGTTTTGTGAAAAACTTTACAAACCGATTTTTGAGAGATTTCTAAAAGACATAAAAAATCAAAAAAAAAATCCACAGTTTGTTCTTCTTTTATAGTTAATTCTGTAAAGCATCGTTTTATGAATAAATATTTTTTAATAATTTTTATGTTTGAACCGCCACTGTTAATAGGTCCAATTTTTTTGTTTGTGTATTAAGCTCTACTTGTGACCTAACGTTTGATATACAGCTAATAATATCATTTTTCAGAATAGGTAGAAATTACTTGAAATAGTTTTTGTGAAAAATGCACAAATGCTAAAAACTAAAACTTTGACCCCTGTATCTTTGAAACCATACGTCGGACGACGATGGGGCAATGATAGCTTTTCATCAGGGCAACAAGATCTACAACATACTAAAATTTAAAAGAAATCCAACCGAAAGCCACCGCCCATAAGCTCCAGACCCCCCAATTTATAACGTCACCAGCCGCAACTGTTTAGTTATCCAAAAATTTTTGGCTGCGGCGCTTTTTCTTTACTTGTGAATTTAAATTTCATATCTAAGACTTAAAAACAGCAAGAGACATAAATATTTAGGTTTTTGCTTCCTCCAGGAAACGTCCGCCAGACCAGGGTACTACTTTAAGCGACCAACTCACGTATCAATTTGCAGGATCCAATTTGCTGGGCCTCACCTTGTTTTAGGTCTTGTGACCACTATTTCAACGATTTTCCGATGAGCTAGTGAATAGTGATTTAAAATTTGGCGAGTGTATATGCGCGTCGCGAAGACCCATTATGGGTGAGAGGGTGCTGTAGGTTAGGTTAAGTTGGAAAACTGGGGGGAGGGCAAAAAACCAAACCAAACAATTGTTCCCAAAGGTTAGCTTTTACAACCTCTAGGATCCCAGGGAGAGATATCAGCAGAGTCTGCCTAAAAAAAATGTTAGGATGAGATCGCTTAGTCGATCAATATAGATGTTGCGCAGTATTTGGCCGACGCTGTTTTGGGTTTTGCGACATTTAACTGCTTGGTTTTGGTCTTAGGGGGTTTGGCTTTACGGCGAAACGGCCTAAAATCCAAGTAAAGTTGTGGTAATATACACACATCCAGCTGTCATGTCGTGGGGCATGTTAAAAGGGAAAAGCAGCATAGGTATAGGCAAAAAGTCGAAATGGGACCGCTGGGCGCCGCCAACTGGGCGCCGGGCCAACAGGGCGCCAGGCCAACTCGGCGGAAATTCTGCCATTTTGGATCCGCCATTTTGATTTTTTTAAGTTTGAATAAAAAATTGTGTTAAATGACCTCAAGCAATGTAATATTTTAAGTTTGAGACAAATCGGTTAGTAAATAAGAAAATCCGCCATTTTGGATCCGCCATTTTGATTTTTTAAGTTTGAGTAAAAAAATTTGTTAAATGACCTCAAGCAATGTAATATTTCAAGTTTGAGACAAATCAGTTAGTAAATAAGAAAATCCGCCATTTTGGATCCGCCATTTTGATTTTTTTAGGTTTGAGTAAAAAATTGTGTTAAATGACCTCAAGCAATGTAATATTTCAAGTTTGAGACAAATCGGTTAGTAAATAAGAAAATCCACCATTTTGGATCCGCCATTTTGATTTTTTTAAGTTTGAGTAAAAAAATTTGGTAAATGACCTCAAGCAATCTAATATTTCAAGTTTGAGACAAATCGGTTAGTAAATAAGAAAATCCGCCATTTTGGATCCGCCATTTTGATTTTTGGATCCGCCATTGTTGTAATAAAAAACGTAAATTGTAGTGTTACCAGCTTACCAAACACTACAACTACCAAGATTCAACAGTCGAGTTAATGGATTTAACTTTACTTAACAAAAAGAAATTTCAAAAAAATTGCGTAAAAGATTTTTTAAAGATGTTTTTATATAAATAATATATTTTATTTTTCATTTACACATTTTATCAAAAATAAATTTTTAGTCAGGCGCCGAGTTGGCCGGCGCCCAGTTGGCGGCGCCAAGTTGGCCCGGCGCCCAGTTGGCCCGGCGCCCAGTTGGCGGCGCCGAGTTGGCGGCGCCCAGTTGTCCTAGACCGGCAAAAAGTAGCATGCCCTATTTACCGAATATGATTTTTGTCTCAAATCTAAAAACCACAATACGGCGAACCCAAAATGGTAAAATTTTTTTACATGAGGTTAGAATATTAAAATTTTATTTCATTTTATTTCAGTGATTCTCTTGATATAATTTTAATATAACTAGGTATGTAAAGAAGAATAAAAAATAAATTTGAAACATATTTTCTACGCTCGTCTGTCAACCCGTATTATATCCAGTTCTTCTATCTGGGTTTATACATTATGTTCATACATACACTTAATCAATATCGACTGAAATACATTTTCATTATCGTAAAATAAATAATAATTTATCATTTCAACCATGGACATTTTTTTAATATGGACTTTTAATCCTTATCGCTAATGATATTGACTCCATGAGTTAGTCCCATTGAGATCAATAAAGTATGAACTTCATTGGTTGGCTTAAACAATCATTATCGAGATACCTTGGATTTTTTCTAAATCTTAAAGATTTTGCAAAAGATTCTAAAAGAAAATTTAACAAGCCGAATCACACATCCTATCGCATCAGACTTACGCTTGATATTGTTATTTCTGCATTCACCTATATTTTTTTTCAATTTTCCAATGATTTTAGTTCTTTTTCTTTTCTGTTTTCAGTTCTATTTTTCCAATGTTTTTAATTCTTTTTCTTTTCTGTTTTCAGTTCTATCTATTTATCTTTTACCCTCCTAGCCCGCATCGCAATGGCTAAAGAAAGTATTATTTTCAACGAATTTTTTTTTCAGATAACGTAACGCTGAAAATGTGTTATTTGGGTGTATTTTGACCTATCCTAGCAATGTCGTCGTGATGTCTGTCTGTGTGTGTGTGTGTATATATTATTGCTGTCCGTAACACGATAGCTCCTAAGCCGCTGAACCGATTTTCATAAAATTTTCAGGTAAAATAAAGTTCGACACTCTTACGAGCTGATTAGATTTTAGTCAAAATCCATTAATGCTAATGACAGTTTTTTGACAATTAAATACTTTAAAAAACTTTTTAACGGAGCATCGTATTAATATACAGTTTTCGGAATATAGTAGATATTTTGCTCAATAATTTGTGTTATAACCAAAAACTTCGTAAGAGCTTTAATTTTTGAGATATTTATAAAAAACTGTTTTGAAGGCTGATAATCATGGCTTCAGTTGAACTGTGCCAATGGGCTGCTAGGAAGGTATGTTCTCTGTGGCCCTGTATTTTTACCTGGTGACTAAGTGTTAAGATGACAATAAATTCGTAAATTTTTTATTTACCGAGAGTCATCGAACATGGCGTTCTTAGCAATTCACGAGAATATTTTGCTGCATGGTCTGTCAGCTTAGTCATCTAAAAAGTTTAATTAAGTAGTAAATTACAGCTAGTTTATTTTTTTTTGCAAGCGTGCGGAAAGTGCCAATTTTCTGCATGTTTCAAAAAACCCTAGGTTCCCTAATATGTATTTTTTCGGTGTTCTTAACAATCCAACTTTCAAATAGTTCTCAAAAACCGCCTATGTCAAGTCAAGGTTTTAATGCTTAATGAGAAGGGCAAATAAAGTGTCGAGTTACAAGTTTCGTAATGTGGTGGGAATTTATTAAAGGTTTTTTTATAATTTTTGTTTTCTTATGTTTTCCGTATGCTCGAAGAAAAATTGGTGTTTTTAAATCTTGCGGAAAGACTTGATTACTGGCCGAACTCTGCTATGCGTCGTTCGCTCTTCTCCTGATCTAGTACCCTTTTTATTATGGAAGTTACATTATTTATCTTTCAAAATTGTGGCAAGATCGGTCGTAAGAGTACTGAAATTGAATTTGTAACCAGCTCCCAAGTAACATTTCTTTGTTTATAGCAGAAGCTAAGAGGTTGCCAGCGCCTTTTCTTAAAACCATTAGTTCCAATGTTTGGTCGCTAGCACGTTCCCATTACCCTTATATACCCCTTAAACCTCCTAAATGGGACTCTCCAATTGGTGGTGGCAACCTATGTATTAAACCCACTATAAAATCATAAGAAATATACTCCAGCTTCGCCCTATAGCGGTTCCATCAGTATAGAACCTTTTAGAGCCTAAAGCTATTTTTTCAGGTGCTAAAAGCAACTCAGAAACGTCCTGTATCCTATTATAAAACTAGATTTGGTAATTTGGTATCCTAGCGATTCTGTTGAATTCCATTATACCTACCTAGAGTAAAGCTTTTTTCCTATAAAAGCTTTAGCGATATTTTAGATTCACAATGGATATATAAAATAATTTAGGTCAGAACATTACCAAAAATGTCAGAGTTTCAAAATTATTTTATCACATAAAAATATACATATGTTTTATACCTGCCAGACAAGCGCAACCGCTCAAAAATGCTTTTTGATCGTTTTTTGATAAAAAAATAAATAAAAAAACATTATTTACACTATTCATTATTAAAAAAAGTCTGGTTTACTTAAACCAAATTTAAAGTAAAACTAATGTTACAAAACACTGCTAAAGATAAATATTTTTTCTTTACAATATTTTTTAAATAATTTTATATACGCCATTATTGTTTTATAGTGGTTGGGTGGAGGGCAACCTCTTATATTGGCCGTCTAAACAGACCTTATCTAGGCCTGAGTGTCCGACCCAGGAGGACGGAAACTCAACACTTATTATTTATTGTGCTTTAAATAATTATTTTTGCAATAGGTAAGTACCTATCTGTGCCTAAATATTTCTATTATTTTTACCAGAAGTACATAATAAAAAACTAAAACCTGAAAGTATTTACTTCTATTAGAACCCTTAAGGAAACAAGGTTTTATATGACCGCATATTTAAATAATGTTTAATATGCAACTATGGGTAACTATAAAAACAAAAGTATTAAGTTTACCGTTAAGCCTTTTAAAATGCCTAAAAGTAATGACAAAAACCAAAAGTCTAAAGTTTATATTTACCACACTTAAAAACCTTAAGGAAACTAAGTTCTATATGGTCGCCTATATAATCATATTTACTATTAAAATACTGGTAATTGTAAAAACAAAACGATATAAGTTAACCTTTTAGCTCTATAATAAAACACTTTTGTTATGACCTAAAGTAATGAAAAAACTAAATGACTAATAACTATAAAGACCATCTTTATAAATCAGAAATAAATAGAACCAAAAGTATCTAAAAGGAACAAAAGGAATATCAGTTTTATTATATTCCCACTTTTTGGTTGTATAGCACCTCTTTAGGTAATTGGCAATATAAATTACCTTTATGTAGCCAAATGGATCCTCAAAAGCCATAACAACACCCTCTAAATAACCTTGGAACCAAATTAATAAAACTTTGAGTGGTAATAATGTTACTTGGGCTGTTTGTTAATTCAAAATTGTAAAGATTATCAATCCAGTTAGTTTCTAGCTACACTTGTTACTAATGTATAATACTCAGATTTTGGACAATTTTTAATCTAGATAAATAATGTTGTCTATGATTTACTAGTCCATAGTGGGTTTCCAAGGTGTGCAATACATTTGGTAGTAAATGACGCGCATCTATATGTGTTCATTTGTTCAATGACAAGATATGTATTGAGTCGCCACAAGCGAAATGTTGTCATATACCTAGCACATATAATAGCCAGAATTTGTCTTTACAACGTCAAAATGTCGTAGAAGGCTTAAAGTCCTTTCTTCCTTCGTTAGTAGCTATTTTTATTTGTCCAAACTCCTTATCCTTTAATAAGATAGGATGACTGATTAATTTCTCTACTTTCACCTTTTTCTTATTTTAAGTACGTACACAGTAGCGAAGAGAGAAAGAGAAAGAGAAAGAGGGAAAGAGAAAAGAGAAAGAGAAAGAGAAAGAGAAAGAGA